>JAOXJP010233140.1:0-10363 GCA_025762735.1 Platanus orientalis | reverse complement strand
CTCTAGTACAACACCCACAGACTTTACCAACTTAGCGTCCTGTTTTCACTTTTCCCATTGAAGAATCTAGGAAGGTTTGAGTTTTCATGATTTGATAAATCAAGTCAACTCCAAAATTCATGAAATTTTAACCATAGATCGCTGATAAATGTCAGAAGCTATCATTAAAATTTTGTAAATTTCTGACACATCAGTAAGGGTATTTTGGTAATTTCATGTTCCTGCCCAGAATTTCCCTTTTGGGTTTCTTTCTTTTCTTTTCTCCGTCTTTTCTTGTTTCACTTCTTCTATTATCATTGAATGTTGATTACTAAAAATGTGCTTAAAGTTCAATTCTTGGTTCTTTAACTTTATTCTTACTTCTGTTAAATCACTTTGAGTTTTATTAAAATTCTTGGCTATCATTCTACATCAACTTTGGTATCATCTCTATTGTCCTACATCATGTTGAGTCCAAGAGGGAAGGAGATATAGAGGCTACTTCTTGCAGCTGTATGTTGGTCCATTTGGCTGTAGAGGAACAATAGGGTAGTTAAGGGCTTCACGGAGCCTTCATTTTTTTATCAGTAAACATAAGATTTTATTAAAGGAAGAGCAAGCACGAGTGGTACAAGCCCCCAGGGAGCTATTTGAAAACAAGGGACGAACAATCAAAAGCCCAATAAGGAAACTACATTCCCTAAATTTCGACAAGTGGGAAGTCTAGCTGAACAAAAGCCTAATAGCCCTTTCCGTCATAATCTTTCAGGAAGCCTCCTTTCCTTCAAACAAGCAGTTATTCCATTCCTTCCAAAGGCTCCAACACACAATATGCGAGATACACTTCCACAAAATCAGACCCCTAGAAGAAAGGTGACCCATTCTAGTCCCATACCACACATTAAGGAGTGAGGGAAAAGAGCCAAGACAAGCCCAAGGCTGGCTGAACCTCGCAAGGAATTCACCCCATATCTCCATTGCTATGTCACAATGTTGGAAAATATGAGAAACAAATTCGGGTTAAAGAGAAAATTGTCTGGTGGGCTTCTCTTTGCAAGGGCTGTTTAGATACTCAGCCCAGGAATCTTAAAAAGGAATGGAATGGGATTATAGGATGTAACCCAAGCTAGTGGAGGGGTTTTTTCTCTTCCCCCTTCCCCCTCTTGTTCTCCTTTCTTTAGGGGATGTCTTATCCCCTTTCTTCTCTAACAAAGTCTTTTATTCATCAAAATATATATATATATATATATTACCATGATAATGATAATTAATGCAAACTAGATATTTATATAGTAACATAGAGCATTTATCTCATGAATAATACATAATTTTGTGAGTTCTTTTGTTCCCATCCTAGGGCTTGTATTTCTCATACATCCCCCTTGTCTTGTTTGCTTGCTTTTCCTTTAATAAATTAGTATGTTTCTCAAAAAAAAAATGTGTGTTTTTAAAATACAACCCGACTGTGTGCACGTACAGTATTATTATATATGGCAGGTGAAGAACAGCCCACAACCTTTTTTTTCATGGTCAAACCTTGAGACACACGTCCAAATCACTAAGACAACTCATCCATCTCAAATATTTTAGTCAATGTATGAGGTATCTAAGCTTGAGCACAAGTTTGCAAAATATAAGCAAAATCTCTTAAGAAATCACTTCTTTCAAGATCTGTCCAATTAGTAGGGGGGAAGGAATAGAAAAGGGTGCACATGCACCCAAACATAACTTGGACACTTCACTGAAAGGAAGTATTCCATGTGGAACATCGCATAGGTTGCTATCCTTCTCAAAAATCATGTACCACCCATTGATTGAAAGTAATACCTCGAGCTGAGTTTTCAAAATAGAGTTCACTAATAGATGTGAAAACACGCTCGTGTGCATTCAAAAGTGATTCATTGCACATTGTTAGATTCCCATACATGCCCTTAACTTATTTAAGGAAAAGATATCCAATTAAAAATCAAAATAACTTTCCCTAAATAGTCTTATGTTCTATCATCTATTGACCATTTTCCTTTAGAAGAAAAAAATAGCTGTCAGAAGAAAAAAAATTAACCAACCAGTGCTTCTCCACCAAACATCATTAATGCATCCATGTCCATCCACGATATTTGGGCAGCATGAGGCAATAAAATATTTCAGCGCTCCACAAGAACTCTTAATATACAATGTCCTTGACATAGGCTCACCTAAGTCCAACAGAGAGCACAAAACACCTTGTTCAAAACAAACACCCTTGAATAATGGCCTTTAAAAAAATCCCTAGAGAGAGAGAGAGAGAGTGGATAATTTCTTATCAGAAATGACACCATGGGTTGGAAGTGGGACCAAAGCAAGCTGAAATTACATTTAATCTCTTGGACGGATACAAACATCAGATTGCACCTGCAACTGTGAGGCACACCATATTTGAAAGCAAATGAAGCCACACAGTCCAGGAGCAAAAACAAACACCAAAGTGGCTCCACTGAATAAAAAGGATGAGCTGCAAACTAAATCAAATGATAACAGTCAAACCCAACATTCTGAGTTAACACAAATGCTATCACACAGAAGATTGGCGAAAAAAGCCATCACTTGATTCAAAAGAGCACATCGAAATGATTGGGATGCCAACAAGAGCTCATACTTACAACTTTACAATCATATGATGCATTAAAAGATCCAATACTTTGCATCAATGACAAGGTAACTCTAGCTACTCACACAATTCCCCTATGGGCAAGATTGGTAGATATCATTTGTAGTTTTGTACATAATCTTGAAGCAATCACCTTAGGGTTCTGCAGCAGTGCTCACAGTGCCCACCACATCTTCAACGTTGGAGAATAATTGGACAGTAGCGCTCACTGTCTACCACCAATCAGCCCTATTCATCCAATTAAACTCCCCATATGAACCCATCGAAGCACTACAAGAAGTTCACTCCAACCTACAAAATATCTGGCTAATGTCGAAAATTTGTAGTATCTCGACCAGCAGCCAAAGTATTACGATTGGACACTGTAGCAACCCGAAAGGAAAACAAGCATCTTAAGATTATGCCAACACGTGGCACCCACCAATATATTTTGATATTCCAATGAGGAATCCAATCAAACGGGCTTCAAACAAGTAGATGAGATGGGATGCATATTGAAATGAAAGAAGTGTATTTCCTTTGCCAGAGTGTGAGATCACAATAATCTAACCCCAAAAGTGTGTTAGGGCAGTACAGAAGATTTAACCAAAAATAATGTTAAAAATCCAATCAAAATCGACATACCCCTTCGTATAGAAATGCACTACAAACTCAACAATAGATGCAACAGAAAGCTTCATTTGGCCCAGCCAAGCCTTGGGTTTGCTCATCACGATCAAGAGCATCAAGTTTTCAACTTCCTCACCTACCCAAAAGAAAATAAGGCATCTAGTAGACACCTCTGTTGGAACTTGAAACCTCAGTGGCACTGAGTATTAACACATCTTACTTTCATGACAATGACTATAATACCTAAATCTATAAGACATGTGCAACAACTCCACATTACTACTTCAAGTGATCTGGCTAACATGTTGATTAATTGCATGCATGGTCTTGACTAATATAGATAGAGAAGAATAAGGTTTTATGCAATCAACGCTATAACAACTTCTTTCAAAACATAGCAGTCATATGTTTCAATACTCAAAGTCAAAACCAACATTTTCTATAAGCAAGATGACAATAATCATGAATATAATCAGAACTGATCCATCTCCAGGGTTCACAAAAAATTAGTTGTAATACAGAGTAACCAGTGTATCAACCGAAGATATGGGTTCAGCACCTCAACAAAGGATCTTTTTGATCCCCAAATGATCCTAACAAAATATTATGTCCTACCTAACCATGGGAGTTCTACAAATGAACAAACATCAGTCCAAAAAGCATAACAGTCAGATGATTGCCTCCACTTGTCCATTAAATATTTGTTGAATCATATTTATGTGTTCCCACTCATGCCCTCGGGGTTGCCCCATAACTAGACATTCCCAGGTAAAAAGCTCTCACCACCCACAAAACACTCAACTCATTGCTCATAAAACGGTGTTAACTATAAAAAACACCCTAGGCAACAACTAGTATTAACTGCAAATAACATGATAAATCCTAACCAGGGGACATCTATACAGGCTTAAATGCAATTCTCATATAGAACAGATAACAGAAGCTGTGGTAATAGAAAGGTCTTTCATCGTTGTATGGGTTATAAAACTATGGATTCCACAACCATGGTGTTTGAACTGTGTTGACTTAAGCAAGCCAATAATCTATTGCTTACATTTCATGTCACACACAATAGGATCACAGGATCCACAAGTTGTAAACTAAAGACCACCCAATACGGCAGCTTTGAAGCTACCAAATCAGGCCTTCATAATAAAGAACATAGCAAAATAGTCTCTATAGATATGCAACTATGAGTATACATCCTTTGCATTTTAATACCAATGCCATATTACAAGAAAATTAATTAAGATTATCATTCTTAGTTCTCGCCAAAATAGGATGGGATATTCATGTATCTAAAATAGCCAAGAAATAAAAAATATATCAACTAACACTGGTTGAGGAAGGGGGATAACAACACTAAGTTTTTCCATCGAATGACGAACAGTAAAAGGAACATCAACAATATAATTGATGTAGCAGCCATTGATTGGCTTGAGAAGAAGCAGCCGCTATGGAGGCCACAGCCTAAGAAAAATCCAAGTAAGGAAGAAGGAATGTCAGGGGTAGTTTAGGTTTTTTAATCTCTGAATTATATTGTAATAAAGCTTTTTAGCCAGGGATAATAAGGGGAATAAGTGTTGGTCAATAGCACATAACTTTCTTGTCTTTTAGTGGAGTTAAAAGTCAACAGGTGGGCCCAAGGGAGGGCACCAGCCTCTCTGGGGAGTAATTTTAGAAGTCTTTTCTTTTATTAGAAGTCCTAGGAGTAGAAGTTTAGGAGTTTCTAATTTTGGGGTTTCTAAATTTATGTGTTGAAGTTTATTAAAAGGAGGTCACACGACTTGTAGGGATTCAGTTTTTGAAAGAAATAAAATATTGGAGCTTTGTCTCTCTTCTCTTTCATAGTTGGCGTTGTGATTGTCCTAGGGGTTGGTGCCTCTAGTTCTGATCAATTGGTGTTGATTGGTTCCCTTTGCTTCCTTCTTCTTCTTGTTTTTCTTCTATTTCCTCTTTCTACTTTCTTCTTCTTCGTCTATTCCTTGATCTATCTTGATACCATATCATCCCATATTTCTGACACTATTGATGAGTGTCAACTGCGCTAAGTCCTGAACCTTGGAGATACCAGAATATTGATGCGGACATTGGAGCCAAGTTGGGGCCATACATGGCCTTAGTGGGGTCCACACATGAAGACACAAGAGAAGGACATGGAGGAACATCCTTGCTACGTCAATAAAAGAAGTTTAGTTGCTGTTTGAGTCCTTTTACTATTCTAGTTAATATTTTCATGAGTTTGTGTGCCTATATATAGGGCTGCACATTTTTGTATTGGTATAATGGAATTAATAAAAAATTTGGCAGGTTTTTTTCTCTCCATGAGTGGAACTCATTCTCTTCTTCAAGTTTGGTGTCCGAACTTGAACCCAAGGATGGTGATGGCCAAGGGCTATGAAGGTAGGTGATTACCTCACACAAAGTCCTTTTATCTTCTTCTGCTTTCTTCTTTTTTTCTTCTTTTTCCGTAGTCTTTAATCTTTCTTTGTTGTTTTACTGTATTCACCATTAAAGAACGTTCAAGAATTCATTCTTTATGGATTCTTGAAACCTTAAACCTTGTTATCCATTTCCCTAATCACTTTTCTTTTCTCACTGCACTATTTACCCATCAAGAACCCTTCATATCCCCCTTGTCCATTAAGTTTAACATCGAGAATCAAATATCCAAAGAATTACACCATGCAGCCTAAAGGAAAACTTGCCCTTTGTTGCTTTGGGTCTGTTATTCAACATCTGTGAGTTTTTAGAACCTATGACTACCTAGAACCATGGTCCAAAAGATCAGCCGAACCAGCCTAGGATCAACTGGATTAGATTGGGATCACCGGTCCAAAATCCCGATCCCATGCTCAGATCATCCTTAGCAGAGGATCGCCCGATCCTTTCAATGGATCATCCAATCCTTGCAAGGATCGGCCGATCCAACTCATGTTTTTTGGCCATTCATGGACAGGGTGATCTACAATGGATCGGATCGGGATCAATAGTGTCCGATCCCGATTTTGATCCATGCCCTGAGCATCTTTTCTCATATTGTTGCACTTCAAGGATCCAAGAAATTCCCCAAATCATACCTGCGGTACCTATATCTATGAAAGTTCATTGTGTTTCTTTACAGAAAACACAAGTCTCCCTGGCATTTCATCTTGCGGCATCTTTGGAGATACTTTTCTATTAAAATTACAGATCTGAGTCATAGGTTTTTTTTTTTTTAGAGATAAAAGGGCGAACTTTATTGAACGAAGAAAAAGAAAAAAAACAACAACAACTACAAAAGACTAACAAAGAGACCCTCATCAAGAAGATGAAGGGCTAAAAAGGAACAGAAAACACACAACCCACGAAAGGGAAAAACAAACACTACAACTCCTCACACCAAATAGAATGTCACTCCCTTACCACAAACTCGGCCCTAATAGAGGTCCAGTTAAACAAAGACCTATAAATACAAAGAATAATCTATTCCAGACTCCTCGACTTGCCTTCAAAAATTCTAGAATTCCTTTCTTTCCAAAGACCCCAACAAATGGCTCCCGGCAAAAAGGACCATATGGTAGCAGACATACCCTCTAAATCGTGGATCCACCACCCCGAAATCAACTCACACATATGAGAAGGAAATGACCAATAAACATTTAGGTGAGAAAGGAAGAAACCCCAAACCTGGTAAGACAAACCACAATGAACAAATAAATGATCCACAGTTTCCTCTCCCCTTAGACATAACACACATCGGTTTGTCAAATTCCAACCCGTACTCTGTAGATGATCTAAAGTGAGAATTTTATCCAAGACCGTGTTCCACAAAAAGAAACAAACTTTTAACGGGATGCCTGGATTCTAGATGCCTCTAAAAGGAACGACTCTAATCCCATGCCCAACCATCTCCAAATAGAGAGACTTTGAGGAAAATCTACCATTTCTAGCGAGAACCCATTCCAAACCGTCAACCCGATTAGGGTCCAACTTAAACTCCTTTAAGAAACCCAACAAACTATATAACGCTTCCAACTCCCAATCATTTAAATCCCTACGAAGCCTTGGCATCCAAATATTTCCCCCTACGTCAAAAGAATCAGCCACACTCTCCATAGGATCAATGGCCAAGTTGAAAAGAGCTCTAAATGAGTCCTTCAAAGGAATCTCACCTATACATCTATCCTCCCAAAATCTAATCTCACTCCCCGATCCCATTTTGAAGCGAACATGGTTCCAAAAAATCTCATTAAGCTTTTAAATTGATTTCCAAATACCACATCCATGTCTAGACCGCGCCAATTTCGCCTTCCAAACTGAGTCTACGCCGAATCTAGCCACCACTACCTGACGCCATAAATTATCCCTTTCCTTCCCAAACCTCCATAGCCATTTAGCTAACAACGTCCTATTATGATCTCTAATCGATCTCAGCCCCAAGCCCCCTTCACACAAAAGCCTACATATGGAATTTCAATCCACCAAATGATACCTATGATGCTCCTCCACATCGTTCCAAAGGAAATTCCGAAATAAAGTTTCTATCCTAGCCGCCACCGATCCCGAAATGGAAAAGAGCGAGAGGAAGTAGTTGGGAATAGAGGCCAAGGTGGCTTTTATCAAAGTCAATCTCCCACCTTTCGATAACTGCTTTGCTTTCCACGACTCTAACCTCAACATGATTCTTTCAATTATTGGATTCCACACCTCTTTAGATTTGAACTTTGCTCCCAAAGGAAGCCCCAAATAGGACGACAGTAAAGAACCAATCTTACACCCTAAAATCCAAGCTAAGTTGTCAATATTCAAAACATTTCGGACTTTGAAAAGCTCTGTAAAAGAGTCTTTACCTGTACTGTTTATCACCCTAAATCATATATCGACTTGATCCCTGAGCTCAGTTTCTGTTTGCAACAGATTACCTCATTGCTGTCTTTATTTCAGTATTAGAGATCAGCCCTTTTACCCCTGTACTAACCCATGAACTAACCTCACAACCAGACCCTGTTACAGACTGTTCCACATCATGGACATCCACTGTTCCAGCCCTTTTTGGTCCCTGTTATAAACCTAATACAGTTACAGCTATTCACCATAGATACCAGTCCCTTTGTTAACCACTGTATTCAGACCTATAAACCCCACTCCATAACTTTGCTGTCTTCTCAGATCATGAATCTCTACAAGTCCTACCCAAGAGCTTACTGTGGGAATTGTAGCACTCATCTATAATCCCTTGGTAACTTTGCTGTTTTCTCAGATCATGAATCTCTACAAGTCCTACCCGAGAGCTTACTGTGGAAGTTGTAGCACTCATCTATAATCCCTTCATACCCTGCTGTGTTTCCACAGATCAGACCCTACTTTATCTCTGTGGTGGGTATCTGACAGTGGTGCTGCATCAAATCTGCTGGAATGAAGACTACAACAGTCCCTACATTTAACCACACCTGGCTGAGGTATTTCTGAACAGATTTTCAGTCAAAATTACCCCCTCTAAAGTAAGGCCTTTTCGATTTTTTTTTAAGGGTTTCCTATCCCTATATGTTATACATCTGAATCCCTAAAATCCACTTGATCCTAATTGGAGTTTGCTGATTTTCTGTCAGACATAACCCTAGCTCTTTAAGACTAGTTTTGATTTTCTGTTAGACCTAACCCTAGTTCTTTAAGACTAGTTTGCTGGATTTTCTGTAGCAGCCTGCTAAATCTTATCTTTATATAATTTGTTTACATCCATTTAGACTGAAATTTTGTGGGATTAATCCTCACCACAACTCTATGAGACTCTAAAATTTCATATAATTCTGAAAAGTCTGCAGGGGTATTTTGCTAATATCACTTTGCTGTCCAGATACTGTCGAAACTCGAAAACCTTTGCCTGGGGTTCTGTTAAGTTATATTTGGGCCCATTATTAGCAGGAGTTAACTTCCTTCCCTATGCAGCCCTGCATTAATAATAATAAGGATGAAAGTGAAGAGGAAATGGTAGAGGATGGGGAAGTGATCAAAGCCCATGTGATTAACTTCTACAGGAAGTTGTATTCAGATCAAGAAATGGGTAGCCTGATGAGGAACAAGAGACGGCCCATACTCAAATTTAATGGGCTTATTCAGGGGCATTTTGGATGCTTTGGGTTCACTATTTTTGTATAGAAAAAAAGGTCATTACCAAGGGCCGGTCCCTCAATTACAGGGTGCTAGGAGGGGTGGACAGAAAACAGACCTAACATTTGGCTTTTTGCACAAAGTGGCTGCTCACCAGACTCGAACCTGTGTTCTCACACTTGACAGCCCAGGCCGTTACCATTGCACCAAAGCAATAACCCTTATTTGTGTATGACAATAATTTTAAATTGTGTCAATTTTATATTAATCTATGTTAGTTTCTAATTAACTAGTTTGGGGATTTTTTTTATTTATTTCCACATAGAATAAATATTATTTATATTTTAAAAAAAGAAAGAAAATCCTATTTCTGTCACTTTTTTAGGCCTCGTTTTGGAATGTCAAAATTCACCCTTCTGGCTTTATTTTAGTGTCATTTAAAATGTTATTCAATGATCATGTAGAGGGTTTCTCAATGGAAAGAATTGGGCTGGTTGTTATCTCCAATTTGTGAATTTGCAAGGTTCTCAACATTAGACCAGTGAATTCTTAGGTGTTTTGAGGCTGTGTCCGACCTAAAAGTAAAATTCTCAAAGAGCATCATTTTTGGCATAGGTGATGTTCCTAATGTTCAAGAATTGGCAGCTAGCTTGGGTTGTAAGGTTCTCTTCCGATTTCCTATAGTGGGTTTTCAGGTGTCCTTCATAAAAGGAAAGAGACATAGAACCCAATAGTGAAAAGAATTCAGAAAATGCTATCAGGTTGGAAACATGGTTCAAAAACTCGAATTGGTGGCCCGGATCATTCGGCCTTGATCCCAATCCGGGATTTGTCCGGATCAAATGATCTAAACATGGATCGGACGATCCATGTGTGGATCATTCAGTCCAAAATTGATATATTTATAAAAATCTTTAAAAATAGTAGAGAGTTTTTTTTTTTTTTTTTTTTTTTTTTAAACGGTGAAAAAACATAATTGAGGCATATTAAGTATATCTAATGCATAAAAACTAAACTAAATGCATATATATATATATA
>JAOXJP010233139.1:0-10363 GCA_025762735.1 Platanus orientalis | reverse complement strand
AAGGGAGCCATTGGGTTGCAAAACCAATGACCCCAACCTTGCAATAAGAGAGAAGGGAGGAAGATGAAAAAAGGAGAAGGAAAGAAGAGAAGAAGAAGAAGAAGAAAAAGAAAAAGAAGGAAGAAAAAGAAGAAAGGAGGAAGAGGAAACACAACATATGCTTTAGCCTTCAAGTAAGTCAGGGCTTCTTTATTTCTTGGTTATCTAATCTCATATTGATTTATCTCTTCTTATTTTTCTTTCATTACCATGGTCTTTGATTTATGGAATGAACCTTTTTGGATTTTTGTTATTATCACCTTGATTTTTTTTTTTTTTTAGATTTTGTTAAACAACCACACAACCATCTCATAGCCAAGGCTGGTTGAGAACGATCCTCTACTGCTAATTGATTAACGAAGACTGCTAATTGATTCACGCTTCGTTATTTGTTTTTTATTTCTTAGACATAAAATTAACAATAAATCTAGCATAAAATATTAAATAATTAATTGCCGTATCCAGGTTGTATCGTATCTTATTTTTTCAAAAATTTTCATGTCACCATATCCGTATCGTATCGTACCCATGTCCCGTGTCAGTGTCCATGCTTCTTAGATGCATAGGAATTTGGGCACATACCTAGAAACTAGCCTATCAAGGCCATATGGCAAAGGCCTACACACACACACATAGGTCCTTGGTCACATACCTACAAACTATCCTATCAATGCTGTATGGCAAAGGCCCACACACACACACACACACACAGATGTATGTCACTGCAGAAAACAAAGTGTTCGTGTAGGGGGATCCACCTGATTCCCCATATCACCCTCTTCTCATACAGCAAGTTGCCTAATAGACTTTTGTTACATGGCACAAGTAGGCATATTTTATTTTCCTCCTGTAAGATTAGAAATTAGATGCATAGGTCTTTGGGCACATACCTAGAAACTAGCCTATCAATGCCATATGGCAAAGGCCTATTATGTTGAAAATTGATGTACAGAAAGAAGTTGATGTGGGGCACCTGATGGCCCCATTTGGTCCAGCACCTCAGCTTCCATGTGGGAAAAAGAACCTGTCACTGCATACTATGTTTTCTATAGTATCACTGCGGAAACCTGTCCACAAAACTAAATCTAGCAAAAGCAATTTATCATTTTAGATATAATTTTCATTGCCTAAGGCTGGTACTTTTTAGTCTGGTATTTGCCAAAGGTCTTCATCTAAGAAGCCTAATAAAATCTGCATAATTGTTTTTTACATATCCTGACTTTGAGTTTCTTTCTTACTGCATGTCTTTATTCATTTTTGGTTTCACACAATAGGATGCGGGTCTTGTTACTTTTTACCGAGGCACCTCAAGGACGAAAACAAGACAAGAGACTCTGAGAAGCACTGCATACCGTGCAGATCAATATGTAAATGGCTCAATAGAGTCAGTCAGCACAGAATAGAGTATTGTGGCTCTGAACAATTCAGCCCACCTCGTTCTGTAAGTTGTGTATAGGAAAAGGAACTAAGTTACCCCCTATTTATGTGTACAATAATTTGATGAGAATATCCGTACGGTCAAAGGTCTAAAATATCTGTTTCTTTGGGCCTTATCAGTCTTTCAATTACACAAAATAGATATATCACAGGAAGTGCATGGAAACCTTGTAAATTTGATGTAAACAATGGAAAATTTTCGAAAATCTCAGGAATATTTAATGATCTTCAGTAAATATTTAAAGAAACATAAATGCATTTTATTCATTATATGCATTGTCCATAATAGCTAATATTTCATAAAATGGTAATCTCTATTACTAAGTATCTTCTTAGGAATCAATGTCGTTCCATAATGCATTAACTGATAACCTCTGAATTCCACTAAATAATAATTTTTTTTATATGTCCTATCATATTATTTGTTTTTAGAATAGACATTTCTGCTTGTGATATTAACATATATAATATATGTCACATTATATAAATTGCCTTTTCCGACGGACATCTACAATATCTTGATATCCATTAAAACTCCAATGGTAAAAATACAGATCTATAGGCGTCAGGATACAAGACAAATTATTTGCCATCTTATCGGGTCAGTAATATTGTTGAATATTATGTCATGTGCCATGAGGCCTTCGTGCACCATTATCTTATTATCACAAGTGCGCAAGAATATCTATTAATAAAAGAAGATTCTTTTTTAATTATTTCTATTAACAAATGACCGCATGCCATAATTTGAAGCAGTTTGAATTGCTTATGTGATTTTCATACACTTTCGTCAATGAGACTATATGAGCTGTAGAAGTTGAAAAATTGGCTTTTTTGATTGAAGGCCTGAGTCATAAGCTCTTATTTTAACTGAAGCAAATCTTGTCAAAGCAAAAAACCGTGCATACGATCTTTGCAAACATTTTCAGTCCCAACAATAACCATTATATAGGAAGAAATTTTGCATTAGGTTGAATATTAAAATTTAACTTTAGCTTTAAAACGCTTTTTCCATGAAATCAGCTTGGAAAACGATTAAAAGAACCACAAAGGTGGAATGGCACGAAGCAGGTTGGCTTACACCACATTCCCAAACATATCTTCTTATCCTGGAGGGTTATGACTAAAAGGCTGCCTACACAAAGTAGGTTGTCTAAACTTAAAATCATTCAACACTCCTATTGTTGTTTTTGTTCGAATAACAGGTGACAGATGGGCACTTTTTCTTCAAATGTACATTCTCAAGTGTTATTTGGAGAAATCTACTTCAGAGATTACATCAAACAAAGGCATATTAGACTCAGAAATTTTCATGCTGAATGCAGTTGGATAAACATAGCCTACAAGGGCAAACCCACTTGTGCTCTAATTGCTAAACTGACTTGCAATGCATATCTATACCTTTATCGTGGGAAAGAAATTAGAGGAGGTTTGGAGACAAATAGAACTACTGAGATTATTATTCAGTAAATAGTATTTGAGGTGCAATCCAAGATTAAGAACCTTAACCTATTGTGCGATAGCATACCTATTGGTAATCACATAACAGCTTGGTGGAATTTAACTACTATTGAAAGTGATTTGCAAACCACAACATGCACCTGGCCCAAACTATCAATGGAGGTTGTTGCACTTGCAAGTGATGGATCCCTATCATCTAGCAGAGCAGGCTATAGCGGATTGTTTAAGGAGGCCGTGGGTAACCTGATTGTAGCATATGCAGGTTTTACTGATGGACAACGTGTCTTGTGAATAGAACTATATGTTTTGTACAGAGGCTTACATATTGCAATAAACATGGATTGGTGTGCCTATCCGTTATTATGGATTCTAAATTGGCTGTGGATATTTTAAACAATGCTTGTAGTTGTATGGACAGTTCTTGCCATTACAGGAAAGGTACTGAGATTACTTACATCATTACAAGCTGTTGATATCAAACATGTTTGGCGCGGGAGGCTAATCAACCAGGTAACTTCTTAGCCTCATTTGCCACCAATAGGGAAGAATTATTAATGTATCCATTAGAATTCCCTAGGTCCCTTCAAGATACAATCCTGAATAATCTCAATCAATGTACATTTATACGATTGTAATCTTATAAAATTTTGTTATGTATCCAAAAAAATATATTCTAAATTTACAACTTTGTTTTTTTATATGTTTCTATAAATACATAAATTTGAAAAGAGGCTACTTAAAATGTTAGCTCTCCATCTAAAAAGAGACTATTGTACTTTTCTTTTGTTTTTTTTTATTATTTATTTGAGGTATTTCTTTCTTTCTTGATTTTAGAAAATATATTCCCTCATGGGAAAAGAAAAGAAAACTACATGATATATGATGGGCTCATAAAGCCAAAGTGTTATCTTCAATTAACATAATAACTTATTCTTTTCTATCTTTGGTAAAATATTCATAGCTTGCTTTCAAATTTTCTCGAGTCATTTTTTACCTTTCAGGTAGAAGGGAAACAGTGACTATGTATATATATGAACACTGATACAATGACTAGTGCCTACCTTTATAGCAAGGGGAGATGCACTACATGTGCTCTTATATGAATTATTAAATCATATACTTGGTTGTTTTCCATTAAATATGTTCATGTGGCCTATAATCAGAGCATTTGACTAGAGATGCATCTTATTGACCAATAGCCACCAAATCACTTAAACTACTGAATCATATATATATATATGGAAAATTTTTACAATAATTATTATTATTATCATTTTGGTAAATTGGACATTTCATTGACGAATAAAAGAAAAACACAAGACAAATATACTACTAATGGAACCTTCTCACTCGAAAGAAACATTATCAAAAGAAGCTTGTAAAAGCTTGCAATTCCTAATCTTTTTACAAATACACAAGGGAGAATCGTCCAATGATTTAACCGAAGCTGAAATAACTTGATAGGAACTGAGATGATGATCTTTTTCAGGCCAAGAGCTTCAGCAACCTTCATCCTTAGCGAGTTGCAAGAGCTTCAATGATGATAGGAGATGATATAAGCTTGGAAACAGCCATTGCCAAAAGGAACCATCCTCCATCAACACACATAGTGCCTAGGCCTGCTTTTTTTTGTTTGGGGGTGAGAGAGCCCCATCAAAATAAATTAGAAAACTACTTCGATAAATGCAAAGAATCCCCTTTTGTAGATGGCGATCCACATCCAGGTTGAGGGAGGGCACCTGAAGAGATTGAAAAGACTGGATGATGAAGGAACTTTCCATATAGGAGTAAACCAAGTTCACATCATCTCCAGTTTGAATGGACAGATATCACACCAGTCTTTGCACTGGATGTATGTGACACAATGTTTAACATAGGGTATATCAATAGGGAGCTTCTATTCACCTCCCTTTTTTCTAAGTACACCTCACTTAACTCTATTCCAAAAATACCCTATCTTAAAATGACAGTTATAACCCCAGTAACAATTAAAAAAAAAAACTTAAAAACAAAGTTTCTAAGTACACCTCCACACCTCCTCTTCTTCCAAACCATCTCCTTCTCTCTCTCACTAAAGCTTCTTCAACTCTCTCCATTCTTCTCCATTTAAGACTCCCTAACACCCAAAAAAGTCACACATTTAGATTCTCAGACAATAATTGAACCAATAGAATATCAAGGAAGTGAAATGGATCAAAATGGAAGTCCCCAGGTAAAAAAAAATTCAAGTTTAGGAATTTTTTTTTCCCCGTCGTATTCGGCTCTATGATGCCGAATACAAAACAAAATGCTTTAAAAATTTTTTTTTGGCAACCCCATGTCTTGACCCGTTGCAATTGGATTTACGATGAAATGATGGTAGATTACAACAATGAATTCATCATGCATGAGGTAAAAAATAGTGTATTTGATTGATTGTGTGACTAGTGTGTATAACAATTTGGATGAAGTTGACGTTATTGTTGTTCTCCTATATGTAGATATTCAATAGTTGGGTAACATTGATTAGGTGGACGATGGATGTTGGAAAGATGAATGAGTTTATTATAGTTATTAAGAAGTCAGATTTCGGTTATGTTTTAAGAAAACCAAGTTTGACCCTCGTATGCGAGAGGAGTGGGTGGTATAGAGAAGATAAGAGGTAAAAAAATGTCAGCGGGGCTCCAAGGATCAAGGGAACGGACACCAAGAAGTGTGAATGTCCATTCCACTTGAAAGGAAAGAAGTTACTCATTGATGACGATTGGTTATTACTAGTCGTATGTGGAGTGCATAATCATGTGAATGAAAGATCAAAAAATTTAGATGTGTTATCGGCTCGAGTGTCGCTACACAAGAGATTATAGATAAGCGATGACTGATGTAATTTTTTGTTTGGTTGCACATTTGTTGTATCCTTCTAGTCTTATTTTTGGATCATGTACAAAATACTGACTGTGATTAATGTAATTTTTTGACATATTAATAAAGTTGAAAGTTTTTATTATTTTGTTTCCATTCTTTTACTTGTCTAAGGCCGTTAATTGAAATCAAAACGGAATAAATACAAGATGTTTTGTAATATAACTAACATAGAAAAAAAGAACTGTTCATTACATAGAAGGTGTCTCAGTACATGTGATCAAATAATGAAGTATAAAATAGAATGAAGTACAAAGTATTTAGGGATCATCCCCTATACAATACAAAAAAAGAGTAAACATCCATAAATGGGATCATCCCCCACAGCACAACTTTTTTCGCATATATTTCCTGCCACTGGAACCAGATGGAGCAACAGGTGCATTAGAAGTAGGGTCCTACTGAATATGGGGGGATGACTGAGAGGAGGTGGTGCCTGTAGAGTACTAGTAGTAGGTGGGGCCTATAGAGTACTAGTAGCAAGTGGGGCAAGGGAGACAGACAAAAAGTGAGGCACAGGGAGCTAGTGGACGTTGTGCACACAAAGAAGATGGGGCACGGGGAGCAGGGGATATGGTGTTGTTGTTGCATCGTAAAACCTATTATACACAATGCAACGTGTTGACTGATTGATCTTTCAACATCTCCTCGATACCGCGATCCATAATAAGCTAAATAATCTATACCAAATGTTCAATGCGCTAGAATAAAACATAACAAAAAGTATAAGATGAATACATTTACAATGATTAAAAATGTAATTAACATGGACATGTAAACATTAAATGATATATCTAGATAACAATATCGGCGTGCACAGTACCCTGCGTCGATAGTCGGGGTGCACCACTGGATCGATATAGTGGATTTTGCACATGTATATAGGACACACGCTGATACCACTCTATATAATCGATAGCACACTCAGAGGGCTAGGCAACCGACACAGATATATGTATATTAGATCACATGTGGCTCTACCACACCTCTTAGAACTGCTCTAAACATCCGTATACTGACCAATACGTGGCAGCAGATGCACCCCGACTAGCTTGAATAGGATCTATGGGAGTGGGGGGATGACCTGAAACCGTCCAAACTATTGTAAGACACACATGAGATAGTAGGGCACCATGATGTCTAAGCACCTCAGTAAGCCATGAAAGTATGCAATGTCTTGGAATGCATGGTGTACCCTGCAATCGGCATATGGTGTCCATATCACCTTCACAAAACTAGATCAAATATATGTTAGCTAACTATTAAAATAGTAAGGATTGTCATATACTATCAATATGTGCCAAGATATACACATCAATAACATATTAAAATGTTATAAAAATAAGTAACAATACCTCATGGATCACCCATGCATCAATAATCTCTCATAGAGCCCTCAAATTATCTTCAAGAGATCCCTTTTCTTATGTGACCTCCAACATTGAATGCGTGGCTGGTCTTCACAATAGTCCATGTTACAATGTGGCTCCAAGGGGCGAAAGTGCTGGTAAATCCATCCCTCGAGCAACGTAACATAACTTACCATATGCTTGGCTTGAATCCGACTGACAATCCCAAGCTGACAATAAATATAGGCCAATACTCCCTAGCACCCCATGCATATGTACGAACTTTATCCAAGTCCCATAACAACTCAAGAAAACATAAGGGTACTCGTGTACATGTTTTGTTTGCAAATAGCGTATACCCCAAAATATATAACAAATAACCTTTGTTAGCACATGCAATCTCAGCCTCACTCCAAGCATCAATAACCCCCAAAAATCTAAGCCTGAACCTTTCCATCCTCACTTTCTGACCCTGTGCCCTATCCAACTCCATCTATGCTTCGGTCACTGTAATCCTCAGTGTATTAGTCAGTATTGTCTCGGTCTCTCTACTAGATAACCGGGTTGGCATAACCTGGATGAGAGTCCTTGCCACTAGAATCCCAAGCAGATTGTAGACGTCATCAAGTGTGATCGTTATCTTCCCAAACAACATGTGGAATGTGTTGGTCTCAAGGTACCAATACTTAACGAAGGCTGAGATGACTACCCGAGTAATGAACTGGTATGATGCATGGACCAATAGGTATAGACCAGATTGCCACACCAAATCCATAAACATGAAGTTCTGAATACCTTGGACCTCTACCTACCACTCATCAATCTTGTTCGCGTGGCTAATGCATTCTAGTAGGTCACACTCCTGCAAAAGAAAGAAAGAAACAGTGTCAGCATAGTTTAAACATAAAACACAAATAAATACACAAATATATAAATGCACAAATAAATACCCCATGTTGCCAAATTAATGTGGCAACATATGTGGAATAGCTCTCTAACAGAGTGAGGTCCTCTGGAGCTTCGAGAACACGAGGACTTGGCAGCAACACCATCGCTAGCTCCACAGTAGGTACACTCTTACCCACTACCGAGTATGCGACAGAATGCTCGGTAGTCGTATGAGACGCCTCTCCTTGAACTCGTGAGAGGTTCTCAACCCAACATCGTTGCTTAGATGTGGTCAGTGCTACTAGTGAAAGGATTTCCTTTGTATCTATCATATGTCAAGAAACAGATGTTAGAATGGTATGCATTTATTATAAAGTATTTCACGAATATTTTAAAATTATATCATTTGAAACAATTAAATAAAAAATGTTTTCTTAAAAAAAGTTTGGTGCCTAGAGGCATTAAATAAAGTTCAACTATATAATTTGGAAAAAACCATAAATAAATATTCTGAAATATTTAATGAATTAAAAAAATTCAGGGTTGATCGATCGCATGATGCTGAACAGACGTAGTGATGTCGAACGAATCTAGGTCCATTCGGCCTCACCATGCCGAACGGGCCTTAGTCCGTTCGGCCACATGAGGCCAAACGGTACTAAGCACGTTCAACCTGGTAAGGCCGAATAGAATGCCAATCTACAAAAAAAAAAAAAATAAAATAAAAAAAAAAAAATAAAAAAAAAATAATAATAATAATAATAATAATAATAATAATAATACAAAAAAAAAACTTTAAAAAAACACAAATTTTGAAACAAAGAAAAATATGATTTCTTAAAATTTTAACTATAATGGACTTTTATGCTTCTTTAAACTAATTTTTTCTCAAAAATTTGTTACAATAATATTTTTTTAGATTTTTGTAAAAACAATTTAATCCCTCTTACCTTATGGATGGAGGTTGTCAGCGGTGGCCCTAGAGATCAATGGTAGGTTCACTTGTCATCGTGGAGGCATGATTCAGTTGTTGGTGATGCCGATTGGAGGAAGGGAGCACAGTTGGAGAAAGGAAGGAGGAAAGGAAGGGAGACTTGGACGCCGGTTGGAGGGAGGGAGAAGCTTTTGAAATGGAGGTGTGCTTGGAAACTTAGCAGGGAGGGGCTTAACAAAGAGAATGGTAAATTTGGAAATGGAGGGGTGGTTAGAGATTTTGGAGGTGTGCTTAAAAAAAGAGAGGTGTGAATAGAAGCTCCAAATTAATAAATGTAGAGGACTTATTTACTGTGTGTTTACCATAATACCCTCCTTTTACCTATGTGTATTGACTTAAAAACCTTGTCAGGCCACATGTCATGTGGGTCACATGTGCTCTAGGGTAGCTAGGGTTTTTTCATTGAGTCCCAAAATTGTAATTTCCTTCTAAGTTTTAGGGGTTTGAATCTAATAAAGGTAGTCACAACTCGGCCTACCCTCCATAAGGTTTTTCTAGCTCTAAATAATCTTGTAGAATCTTTAGTGTTTTATAACCTTGAACCCGTGCAATTTTGGGCTTGGATTACGTATGAATGAAGTTCGTAGTACTGATGCATTCAAACAGGACCAAGAGGCTGATGCATCAGTGCAATTTTTTCATGCGTATTGTGTCTTTATCCACAACAAAAATTTGAATTTCACCCTTTACTTAACGAATAATATCCCTTACTTTTTCCTTTTTATGTCAGCTTGGTTGCGACAAAAGGGGGTTTTATTGTGATTCTAGTATGAAAAAAAAACGAGATTCTCTTTTTCTAGGCATCTGGTTGCCGAGAATGAGAAATCCTCAATTTTTGTGATTTTCTCATGCAACACCCTATTTTCTCATAAAGAGTCATTTCATTTTCGCATAAAAATCTGCCTGAAATCCCATCAAAAGGGACATTCACTTCCATTATCATGAAAACCAGGCAAGAATAAAAAAATGAATGAAAATCACATACATTTTCTTTCCTTGTGTAATTTTCTTTTCTATCCTTTTCTATACAATTCAAGGCAACCAGATGGGTCTTGATGAAAAAGTGGTGGACTAATGACTCTTTGCCACCTGAAAGATGTTGGAAACGGTTTTGAAAAACACCCAGATTTTGGTGTAAAATCTGATCGGGTGGCTATGTTTGAGCCAAAATAAAAGTGGGACTCAGATGTCATTTAAGGTGGGTCCACATTGGTTTGTGTTCACCTCAATGAGGAGAACAACTCCATATGATTGGATGCTCAAAACCGTCAATGGGTGAATGAAAAATTGTCTC
>JAOXJP010233138.1:0-10363 GCA_025762735.1 Platanus orientalis | reverse complement strand
GGACACCAATTAGGCAAGGCAAGCATGTTTCTAACCACCTGTTCTATGCTATTGACTACTTTAGTTTGTCCATTTGCGTTTGTTTGTGTCATGCCCCAAACCCCAGATACGCAGCAGGTTTTGTGATGCGATAGATCATCTTCCATAGCCTTCCTTTCTATCACATAGGTTGGTGAGGAAGGAATCCACCAAAAATTTCAAACGAAAATTCAGCAACATAACGGCTGTAAAATGGATCCTAGGGAATAAATGTATTTATTTAATCTTATGGTACCTGATAGTCAACAAATATATAACACTCTAAATAACCATCCATTTCATCATTCCACATCATCTCATCAACATTCATTATCCATCCACATCCATAACCATAAACAACGAAATAATATCAACAACAATTTATTTAATAAATCTTAAGATAATAATTCTAACTAAAAAGGTTCCCAAAATAATAATCCACTGGTTTCATACAGAGCCACCTATCAAATAAACTATTCTATGACTATCAATAATCTATAAGTAAATACGCCCACCACCTGACACGAAATCTCGTACTATTCAGAAAATCTACTTATGTCTTAATCGTTGGCTAGAACTCTCTACGAGATTTTAAAATTTTGGGTCAACTACATGAGCTTAGTAAGAAGAATTGAATTTCCATAATTAAGGTTATAGAAGAAAACAACATAACAAATTCAATCAAACATAATCATCGTGTTTTATATAACATCATGGCATAATACCCAAATTGAAATCAATGTGCATCTCTATGCGCAAGAAAAGTAAGCTGACGTGGAGCAGATGACTCAGCGTTTAAATTCTAAATGCAAAGAAGGAAAAGTTTGACCGGATAAAACCATTAATCCTACACTCGCAATAAGAGATCCTAACGGTTGAGAAAATTTAGGAAACAATATGATACACGATAGAGTCCTCAAACTGCAATTACAAAGTCATTGGAAGTTAACCTTGATCTCTTTCAAAAAAGGGGAAGGTGGGAGATGGAATGGGCCACGACTGGCTACAATCTGTCATGATCAACTACGATCAACCATAACTCAATAGAAATTTGCATGAATGGAGGAAGTGGTCATGACTAGGGGTGCAGATCTCTAGAAATACTGGGTTCAGTGAAGAAGAAGGGATCTCTCGATCATCAAATCAAACACAATCTATCATTTTAGTTATTGGCTTGTTCACAATCATTCTGATCATACCAGTAGTTGCAATCCACCTCTAGAATTTCTTAGAGATGGAAGTTATCTCAGTACACTTTCAAGAGCTAGCATTTACAGTTCCAACTGTTATGTATCAATTTTGGTTTACGAATCTTCCTTGTTTTGATCTGCTTTGAGAAGATGATGTATTTCCGGTATAATTGGGTCAAAACTGTAAGTTATCATTTTAATTAATGTATTTTATCTATTTGAGTTCATTGCAATCAATTCTTATTATTTCTTTTTAATGTGGTAAAGTCCTTGTGTTCACAAGCCCAAAAGAGCTCATTTAGAATGAAGTACCCTCCATTTTCCAAATTTCCTAAGTTAGTCATATTCAGTGGATGGACAGACGACTAGGGAACTTATTTTTGGTCTTCCTACTATTTGCTCTAGTGCTTGGGGTCTTAAGAAATTCCGGACCTTCTACCCACATGGCATTGGTATGTTTGCACACCATTTTTTGGCAAACACATATTTTTGGCATGCTCGGTGGGACCCATGGCATAACCAATAAGAATAAACAACCAAGCCCCTAGACCTCTTGGGCTGGACCAACACTTCCACAAAGACCACCACCTCTAGAGAATCAGCCTTCCCAATACGAGGAAGGCTCAACCTCCATGAATATGGTCGTGGAACCCCTAACAAAGGCAATCCATGAACTTAAGAAAAGTTTGTTTCATGAGTAAAAAAAACAACATGTAGGGACTGCAACATGGCATTCAATCACTCCAAGAAGTGGTAGAATGTCATGCTAATGTCCCATCTTATGTGCCACCCCCATTAAGGACCCATAATACATGCCAAAACACCTAAGGACCAGTACGAAATGAGCTTAGTGGGTCTAATAGCTTTAACTATGATGGAAATAACGGTTGTAATGGTCAAGCCTTCATTAATCCCTTATTTAAAGACCAAATGCCCAGGGGGTAGTTTAACCACTGACAAAGGAAACTAGAGTTTGCTCCAAAACCTCCCCCAGTCTACTAAAGACCAATGCAAGACCAAATCCCTATGGATAGGCCAAATTCATGGAACTAGTTCGAGAGGCTCTCAACACCACTAAGAGGATACATCGGCCTTCATATAAGAAGCCATATCCTAGATGAATTGATAGACATTTCAAATTCTCAAGGGGATATAGGATACCTGAATTCACCTAGTTCTCTGGGGAAATGGAACAGTTGATTGTCGAATACATCGGTCGTTTCACAATACAATGTGGAGAAGTTTCTGGTAATGGATACTTGAAACGTAACTTTTTGGTAATTCTTTGACCAGAGTCACCTTTGCAAGTTATATTAACTTACCTCCTGACTCTATTGAAACATGGGAAGACACGGTGGAGAAATTTCATACCTAGTTCTTTAGGTCTTAGCCTGAGGTTTCTATGGCTGATTTTTCAAGGTTGTACCAATTATAGGGAGAATCAGCTAAAGAAACCTAGCATGGTTCAAAAGAGCCCGAAATCGTTGCTCGATCACTTGACCAGAGCCAAATTTCATAAAATTGGCTCAGAATGGTTTGGATATACAATTGAGAAAAAGTTTGAAGGAATGGACTTTGAAGATCTGTTCGAACTTTGGCTAGAGCCTCCAGATACAAACAATTGTTGAAGGAAGAATCACAAAAGGAAAAATGCTTCATTAGGAACTTATAACCAAGATCATAACTATGAGTTGGACATGTCCAAGATAATCTCTACCAAGCCAATTACATATTCCACGCTAAGAAGAAGAAAGCCATATCAGAATTTGGCCACAGGCACTAGAAGGTAACTTTAGATAATTCCAATTCTTACTCATTTGACATTACAAAGGCTAGTGATATCTTTGACCACCTCATTGCTACAAAATTCATTCAGCTAACAGAGGGACACAAAATCCCTAGTTTTGAGGATTTGAAGCAAGGAGAATTTTGTAAATGGCATAGGTCAAAAACTCATTACACTACCAATTGTGTGGTCTTCAAAAATGTGGTATAGGAAAACATTCACAAAGGCCTCTTGAAATTCCCCAAAAAAAAAGAAAGAGAAATGGTAATCGATGAAAATCCATTTCCAACAGTTCCAACCAATGTCGTACTAGTGGAACTTGGGAAACAAGGAGTGGTTAATGGAAGTCCTAGGATCAAGGTGGATTTGGGATAAACTTTGGCCGAGAAAATTTCATTGGCCAAAGGAAAAGGGAATAGAACTAAAGAAAATGTTGGGTCCCAAGCCAAACATCCTATCCTGTGTGAAAGATGTCTGGCCAAATTAGACCCAAAAATGATATATTTTACCCAAGTTTAATTCTCACCCCATCCATGGCCAGGACACTTAAAAGGGTAAGACATTAAGAGATAATGGTCAGTCCCTTAGACAATAACCAAAGAGATCTACTCATCCCCACAGTCAACCTTTCCATCCTTAGAACCATTCTTTTTGGTTTGTCCCTCCTAAAAAAACCAGATTCCTTATCCTAGGAAGGATAGTGGGATTAATTGCAAGCCCAATATGGTGATAGTACCTAGAAGGCCAATTGGTTGATGGGCAAGGGTTCAACACCCAAAATTTCCTATGTCTCTTACAAAAACACAAAAAAGAAGATTGTAACATTAGAATGTGTTGGCGAGGAAAATTGTTATTGAACAAAATGAAAAGAAAGGTCTGAAGGTCCAAATCCTAGCCTTTATTGACAAAGTCAAACAACCTGAAGACAAAACGGTAAAAATGACCAATGGGCCTGAAAAGGCTGAGGTCATAGTAAAGGAACTATTAACCAAAGTGAAAAAACAACCTGAGACTTCGACTAAAGAAGAAGAGGATGACATGGCCAAGGATATGGATTTTGAATTTTTCCAAGTCCTCCAGTTTGGTGATTTTTCAACAATTACTCTAGATTGTAATGTGGTTTATAGTTTACCTAGAGTATTTTAGGCTTAACCTGACCAACCCTAACTGATGGAAGGGGATGTAAAAGATGCCCAGGGGGCAATCTCTACCATCAATGTAGCTTGGGAGATAGGTAAAATGAGTTGCCCATAACAACTTTTCTAGTCGAAGAAATAAGGCCGGAAAGGGTTATCTTTGAAAAACCAACAATTAAGATGACCCAACATTTGTGACCTTTGTACATAACAATTTATATCAATGGCTATCCTATCAAAAGGGTGTTGGTGGACAAAAGAGCAACCTTAAACATACTCCCTTATAGAATGTTGAAAGTCCTGGGAAAGACCAATAAAGATCTGACCCCCACTGAGATATCAGTAACCAGTTTTGTCAAGGATGTTAAGCTCTCCAAAGAAATCTTAACAGTGGAATTAACGGTTAGCAAAAGGACTACCATGACTGCCTTTTTGTGGTGGAGTCTACGTCAAATTACAATGCATTGTTAGGAAGGGACTAGATTCATACCAATTTATGTGTACCATCTTCTTTACACTAGTTCCTAATGTTCTGGAATGGTGATAACATAGAAAGGGTGTGGACCAATAGGAATCCATTCACTGCAAAGACCAATGCGGCCAAAACAATGTTTTATGATGGCATATTTAGGTCAATTCAAGTTAAAGCAAAGGAACAACACAATCCTTCAGGCCCGAAAATGGTTGACTAAGAGCCATTCTAGGGGATATTCGATGAAGTTTTAGAATGACTAGTGAACAAGAGGTACAGCGGAAAATGGCCATAGAGAAGGCCGTAACTAGAATCTGGGCCTACATTGCCGAGATAGGATTGTTCAGAAAAGAAGATGAAGAAAACTCAATCAGGGTGACCGAGTGTGTTTTAGAAGATGAACAGATACAGAAACATGGGCCTAAGGTTCATCTTAATGAACTAACTTTGGCTCCAGTCAAAATGGATGATGTGAATGCCGATGTTCAAGACCCCTTAGAGGAAATTGATTTGGGGTCAAAAGGGAATCATTGGCTTATATACATCAATTGATTACTAGAAATGCACAATACAAAGGTCATCAAGTTGCTGGCCAAATTTTCAGATTTTTTTCCCTAGAACTACAATGAAATGCATGGTCTTGACAAAGAGCTAGTAGAGCAAAGATTGCCAATAAAAGATGGTTTCTGGCCGTTTAAGCAGCCATCGAGAAGAATGTCACAAGAGGTGACCGATCTAATCAAGGAAGAGATCAAAAGGCTTCTCCATGCCAACTTCATTAGACCGATCAAGTATGTAGAATGGCTCTCCAATATGTTTTAGTTATAAAGAAAAATGCCAAACTTAGGGTGTGTATAGATTTTCATAACTTAAATAAAGTCATGCCAAAAGATGAGTATCCAATGCTAGTGGCTAATCTGTTGGTTGATGCAGCTTCTAGGCATAAGATACTTTCCTTTATGGACAACCACTCAGGATATAATCAAATATTTATTGCTGAAGAGGATGTTCATAAAACGGTCTTTAGGTGTCTAAGAGCCTTAGGAACGTATGCTTGGGTGGTAATGCCTTTTAGGCTTAAAAATGCTGAGACAACGTACCAAAGGGCTATGAATGCCACCTTAAGGCATCATTTGAAAGGATGAGAGCCCACAAGGTAAATATGAACCCATTAAAGTCTGCCTTTGGAGTTTTGGCTGAAAATTTTCTAGGATCTGTGGTTCATTGACGAGGAATTAAAGTAGACCAGAACAAAGTAAGAGCTATACAAGAGGCCCAATCTCCCAAGACCAAGAAGGAACTTCAAAGGTTCCTTGGTCAAATCAATTTTCAAGAAGGTTTTTCCAATTCAGCAGGGATAATTCAGCCATTTTCACCATTGCTAAATTGCTAAGGCTTTAGTCAGAACTACAATTCGTTTTGACTGAGGTACACTAATAGGATTTTGATGCAATAATGGAATATTTAAGCAACCCGCTAGTGTTAGTACCACCTAGAAAGGACAGACCACTGCAATACGTTTTGGTTGCCAGAATTCCATGGGAGCATTGCTTGCTTAAGAGAATGATGATCGGAAGGAACATGCTGTTTATTATTTGAGTAGAATTTTAAATGAAATGGAGATTAGATACTCTGCAATTGAAAATCTTTATTTGTCTTTGTACTTTGTAGCAATGAAATTAAGACATTATTTGTTGGTTTATAATGTTTTGTTGATTGCTAGAACTAATTTAATCAGGCATATGTTATCTAGACCAATCTTGAGGGGAAGAATTGGTAAATGGATGTTAGCATTATCTGAATATTGCATGCAATATGTCCCCTAAAGGGCCATTAAGGGACAACCTTTAGCCAATTTCTTGGCCAATCATCCATCACAAGTGGATGAACTAGCTCCCAAACAGACTGATGAAATATTGGAAGTTAGCATAGTACCTTGGCAGCTTGAATTTAACGGATTAAGTATAGAGATGGCTTCAGAAGCTGGCATAGCAATGATCTCACCTACCCAACAAGAGAGCCGATATTCATTCCAACTAGACTTCCAATGTACAAATAACCAGGTTAAATACGAAGCATTGATCATCGGTTTGGAGTTATTGTTCCAAATGAGAGTAAAAAATGTTACCATAAAGGGTGACTCTCAATTAATAGTCAGACAGTTAACTGGTGACTACAAATCCTCCAGTTAGGCATTGGCCCCATATTTCACAATGACTATGTAACTAATGGACTCTTTTGATGATGTCAACATTAATTTTTTTTCCCCAAAAAAGAAAATCAATTTGCTAAGAATCCCAAAAGGCCTAGAGCATTGGATTATGAAAATCCAACGAAGGACTCTACTGTTGGTCTGCATGAAGGGACCGATACTAGAGATTCTGGAAGTAGGATAGGAGACCGAAGATTGGAGAACTCCTTTTATACAATACTTGAATAACCCAACCCTTGGGACTGACCCAAAGATTTAAAAGATGGCCCTAAATTATATGATTTTAGAAGGTGAATTTTATAGAAAATGGTAAGATGGTTTATTATTAAGATGTTTAGGGAAAAGGAGGCAAACAAAGTTACAGCCCAGGCTCACCAGGGCCTTTGTTGAGCACATCAAGTCAGGATAAAGATGTGTTTGTTACTCAGAAGGTACGGATACTATTGGCCAAAAATGTTGGGAGACTATATTCGGCACACTAGAGGGTGTACAACATGTTAGAAGCATAGCCCAGTACAAAGAGTGTTAGCTCAAGAGCTTCATCCTATTGTTAAACCAGGGTTGTTTCGGGGATGGACCATGGATATGATAGGAAAAATCTACCCACCATCATCCAAGCTACACACTTTTATAATTATAGCAACTGGTTATTTTATAAAGTGGGTAGAAGCCAAGGCCTATCAGAATGTCAATCATAGTGATGTGATAAAATTAATTAAGGAAACACTTAAATATCATTTTGGTATGCCTGAGTTAATTAAGGCTGATATGAGACCCTTTTTTACTAACCAAAATGTGAAGGAGTTTGCACATGAATTTGGAATCCAATTGTTGCATTCTACTATGCTCAAGCTAATGGATAGGCCAAGTCATCTAATAAAATCATCAAAAACCTCATTAGAAAATCTACAAGGGAGCATCCTCGGTAATGGAGTGAGTTGTTGCCACAAGTTTTGTGGGCATATAACACCTCATGTAGAACTAATATAGGGGTTAGCCCATATACATTGACATATGGTCATGATGTTGTCCCACCAATGGAAATTGTAGTCCCTTTATTGAGAAAGGAATTTTAGTCTAACCTAACTCCTAAGGAGTTTAATGAGACAATGATGATTGAGTTAGAAGATATGGATGAGGTTAAGATAAAGGCTCTAGACAAGTTACAAGTCCACAAGCAAAAAATGGCCAAGGTCTACAATAAAAGAGTTTAAGGACAAAATTTTCAATACAGAAGATTTGGTATGGAAGGTTGTCTTACCAATAGGGCAGAAGGACCACATGTATGGAAAATGGTCACCCACATGGGAAGACTTTTTTAGAGTAAAAAAGGTCCTCAGAGGAGGAGCTTATGTTTTAGAATATTTAGAAAAAAGGGACAAGAAAAAGTAATAAATGGTCAATACTTGAATAAATATTACCCTACTATATGGGAAGCCATTAGAATAGAGCAAGCGTAGTAAAAGAAAAGAAGCTGGTGATATTTCATTAACAAAAAGAAAGCAAAAGTTCAAATCTTCCATGCATACATAGAACATCGGCCAGTCTGACTAATGGAACGAAAGAACAAAAGAAAATATAAAAAAGGTCTAAGGTTAAAAAGGAGATGGTCAAAACATCTCTGAGAAACGACCACTAACATGTTTCCACAGGGTCAAGATATCTTTTCTTTTCTCAGCCGCCAGTAAACGATGATTGGTCCACTATTTCCCAAGATCCTTCATTGACTCAAATCTCTTCAAGAGAGTTTGAGTTTCATTTAAAGCATAACAAAGTCTTCTGGGGCCTGCACCTTGGTAGCTTTATGATCAATAAAAAATGTTTGGACCAACTCGCCTCTAAGGCTATACAACTCCTATATCCTGGATTGAAGGGCATGAAGCTCAACATCAACGTATTTGACCGCCTCCTCAGCATTTTTTATCTTCTCATCCAAGGGAGTTAGGACAGCACAATCAGCATCACATTGGGTTTTAAGAGATAGCATTTGAGTACGAAGGCGTTTTTAAGAGATCAAGAAAGCATCGACCCCAACAATGGTCTCATTGGATTCATTATACTCTTTAGCAAACCCAATCATCTTCTAAAAGTAATCAGCCAACTCTAAAAAATGATTGGTGATTGGATTATCATTGAGATGCAGAAGATTGATAACTGAAACTACTGAGGAATAGACTAAAAAGTGAATTAACTGATCATATGAGAGGTTGATAAGGAGCTCCACCATAGCCCAGACTTCTACAAACTCATCAATAGATAGAATAGTTTCTTAAGAAGCAGAACTATCTAACATCTCCTCTAATTGGTCGAAGAACTAAGCCACATCTTCCCTTGGAAATAAAGGGGAGACTCCAATAACTGAGTGTTTATATTAGCTGTAGAGGTCTCTGAAAGCACGGAATCTAGAGGGGGTGTAGCTCAAGAGGGATCTGGTTCATCATCGGTCACATCCGAAATGACAGGTTCCAGTTGAAAGCCTTAAAAGGTTCACATGGAGGATTCTTTGATGGACTAAATGGTGGGGTGATAGAATCATCAGCATGTCTCTTTCTCTTCCGAGGAACAAAAGGAGAAGGCTAGTCCTCATTCTCTACGTCCTTTGACATTCTCTACTCTTCTTTTTCTTCAGATTTTCCTTCTTCCTGAGGACTTTCATCTTCATAAGTATCCTAAACATATGTTGTTTGCTTAGGAGATTCATATGTGGCTTCAGTTTTTTCACCATAACCCAACAACAATACAACACCTTCAGTGTGTATTTCTGCCTCTTCTTCTGTCCTCAGTCTCTCTAACATTTTTTCCTCTAACTTCTCCTCTTTCTTTTCTAGAGGATGAATCTCATTCAAACTATTTGGTCTTGTTTATTCATTTCTCTTCTTTTGGTTCTTCTTCTTCTCATGTACCCAAAGTCACTACAGGTACCCTGACAACCAATCTTTTGGGCTTCTTTTTGGGATCATATACCACTTAGATAGCCTTGGAAAAAGGAGAAAGTTCTGAATTTCTTTTAGAACGAATCTCCTTGGTAGTTGAGAGAGGTATACTAGGAGGAATTGAGGAAGATTCTGGAAGCCAATAGAGGAATAAAATTCAGAAAAAATAATAGACCAAAGAAGTTTTAAATAAAAGTATAAAGTGGTACCTTTTTTGCTTGTAAATTTTTTGACTATTGCTTGGCCGAATCCTGGACAGCCTTTGCAGTCTTGTATGGAATGGACTTTCCATGACCTCTGGTGCGAGTCCTACTAAAATCAACAGTAGGAGAAGAAGATTGGTTTTTCTTCGGCCAGGGATAACTCTTAGCTGGTTCAACCAACTCACTAACAACTATAGGACCATTTTTGGAGTTCTCATGGAGAAGTCTAGCAAGGAGAATGTCAAAATCTTGGGGGGATAAGGATTTTGTTGAAAAAAAACTCCACCATGACTGAAAGATGGTTGAGGAAGAGGGGATATAAAGCTTCTGTTAAAGATTGAACTTGGATTGGGAAGACCGATATTCTTGAACACTCTCCTAACAAGTCTTTCTCTTTTCTCTCCATCAACTAC
>JAOXJP010233137.1:0-10363 GCA_025762735.1 Platanus orientalis | reverse complement strand
TAGAAGCCAGCACGTGCATAACTTCGTACTGAGTTATGAAGTCGTGCACCACAAGCCCCCACACGCATAACTTCGTAACATTTTTAAGAGTTGTGCACCAAAATCACACCTTTTTGTGACTTTGTACCTTTTTTTCAAAATTGTACATAAAAAATCAACACGTGCACAACATTGTACCATTTTTCGGAGTTGTGCACCAAAAGTCTACACGTGTGTAACTACCAATCATTTAGGGATGTTGTGTGTCACACTCCCCCTCATGCGTAATTGTTTATGATTTATAAGAGTTATGCACCAACTTGCCACGAGTGTAACTTTGTACCTGAAGTAGGTGTTGTGCACCACTCGCCCACATCTGTGTTACTTCGTAAATTATTTCAGCGTATTGCACCATCACCCTGCTTGTGCAAAACATTGGACCATTTTTTTAAATGGTGAACCACAAGCCTAAAGGGGCATATCTTTGGTTTATATGAAGGGGTTGTGCACTACAAGCCAATATGTTAATAATTTTGGAACGACTTACGAAGTTGTGCACTAGAAGCAATGCATAACTTCATACCATTCTAAAGAGTTATGCACCACACACACTTTGTCATATTGTGAACCTTAGTTTAGGAATTGGACATCATAATCGCACACATGCACAACTTTGGTCGATTTTTTTGAGTTGTGCACCGAAATTTCACACATGCATTACTTCCCCCCATTTGTGTTGTGCTCCGAAATTTCACAAATGCATTATTTAGCTGTTGTGACTCGCAAGCCCACACATTTGTTACATCCTTCTTTATTTTAGAGTGATGAACCATCACCCCACTTGTTGGTTACTTTGTACCATTTTAAGAGTTGTACTCCAATAGCCTAAACGGGGATAACTTTGGGTTATTGGAAGGAGTTGTGTAAAGCCAGCACGTGCGTAACTTTGTACTGAGTTATGAAGTCGTGCACCACAAGCCCCCACTCGCATAACTTCGTACATTTTTTAAGAGTTGTGCACCATAAACAGACCTTTTCGTGACTCTGTACCTTTTTTCAAAATTGTGCATAAAAAATGAACACGTGCAAAACTTTGTACCATTTTTCGAAGTTGTGCACCAAAAATCCCCACGTGCGTAACTACCAATCATTTGGGGATGTTGTGTGTCACACTCCCCCTCATGCATAATTTTGTATGATTCATAAGTGTTCTACACCAACTTGCCACTAGTGTAACTTTGTACCTGATTTAGGTGTTGTGCACCACTGGCCCACACATGTGTTACTTCGTACCTTATTTCAAAGTATTGCACCATCACCCTGCTTCGGTGAAACGTTGAACCATTTTTTTGAATTGTGCACCACAAGCCCCAAGGGGCACATCTTTGGTTTATATATAGGGGTTGTGCACTACAAGCCAATATGTCAATAATTTCGGATGAAATTGCGAAGTTGTACACCAGAAGCTGTGCATACATTCGTCCCATTTTAAAGAGTTATGCACCACACACACTTGGTCATAATGTGAACCTTAGTTTAGGAATTGGACATCATAATCCCACACATGCACAACTTTGGACAATTTTTTTGAGTTGTCACCGACATTCCACACATGCATTACTTCCCCCCATTTGTGTTGTGCACCGAAATTCCACACATGCATTATTTAGCTGTTGTGCCTCGCATGCCCACACATTTGTTACATCCTTCTTTATTTCAGAGTTGTGAACAATCACCCCACTTGTGGGTAACTTTGTACCATTTTAAGAGTTGTACTCCAATAGCCTAAACGGGGATAACTTTGGGTTATTGAAAGGAGTTGTGTACTAGAAGCCAGCACGTGCATAAATTCGTACTGAGTTATGATGTCGTCCACCACAATCCCCCACACCGATAACTTCGTACCTTTCTTAGTAGTTGTGCACCATACACACCTTTTCGTAACTTCGTACCTTTTTTTCGAAATTGTACATGAAAAATCAACACGTGCACAACTTTGCACCATTTTTCGAAGTTGTGCACCAAAAGTCCACATGTGCGTAGCTACCAATCATTTGGGGATGTTGTGTGCCACACTCCCCCTCATGCATAATTTTGTATGATTTATAAGAGCTCTCCACCAACTTGCCACGAGTGCAACTTTGTACCTGATTTACGTGTTGTGCACCACTGGCTCACACATGTGCTATTTCCTACCTTATTTCAAAGTATTGCACCATCACCATGCTTGTGGGAAACATTGTACCATTTTTTTGAATTGTGCACAACAATCCTAAAGGGGCATATCTTTGGTTTATATGAAGGCGTTGTGCACTACAAGCCACTATGTCAATAATTTTGGAACGAATTACGAAGTTGTGCACCAGAAGCTGTGCATAACTTCCTACCATTTTAAAGAGTTATGCACCACACACACTTTGTCATATTGTGAACCTTAGTTTAGGAATTGGACATCATATTCCCACACATGCACAACTTTGCACTATTTTTTTGAGTTGTGCACCGAAATTCCACACATGCATTATTTAGCTGTTGTGCTTCACAAGCCCACACAATTGTTTCTTCCTACTTTATTTTAGAGTTGTGAACCATCACCCCACTTGTCAGTATCTTTGTACCATTTTGAGGATTTGTTCTCCAAAAGCCTAGGCGGGGATAACTTTGGGTTATTGGAAGGAGTTGTGCACTACAAGCCAGCACGTGCATAACTTCGTACTGGGTTATGAAGTCGTGCACCACAAGCGCCCACACGCATAGCTTCGTATCTTTTTTAGGAGTTGTTCACCGTAACCACACCTTTTCGTAACTTTGTACCTATTTTCAAAATTTTACATCAAAAACCAACATGTGCACAACTTTGTACCAGTTTTCGTAGTTGTGCACCAAAAGTCCAGACGTGCGTAACCACCAATCATTTGGGGATGATGTGCTCCACACTCCCCCTTATGCATAATTTTGTATGACTTACAAGAGTTCTCAACCAACTGGCCACGAGTGTAACTTTTTACTTTATTTAGGAGTTGCGCACCACTAGCCTACACATGTAGTACCTTATTACAGATTATTGCACCATCACCCGTCTTGTACGAAACTTTGTACCATTTTTTTGAGTTGTACATCACAAGCCCAAAGGGGCATATCTTTGGTTCATAAGAAGGAGTTATGCACTACAAGCCAATATGTCAATAATTTCTTAGTTAATTACGAAGTTGTGCAGCAGAAGCTGTGCATAACTACGTACCATTTTAAGGAGTTATGCGCCACACACTTTATCATATTTCAATCCTTAGTGTAGGACTTGTACATCACAATCCCACACAAGCATAAATTTGGATGATTTTTCTGAGTTGTGGACAGAAATTCCACGCATGCATAACTTCCTCCCATTTGTGTTAGTTGTAAACCGAAAGCTACCTTGCAAGTAATTTCGTACAATTTATATGGGAGATGCACCCACCGCCCACGGGCATTACATTGTACCTTATTTAGCTGTTGTGCCTCATAAGCCCACACATTACTTAATTTGCACCTTATTTCAGAGTTGTGAACCGTCACTCCACTTGTGGAAAACTTTTTACCATTTTTAAGAGTTGTTCTCTGAAAGCCCAAGCGGGGATAACTTTGGGTTATTGGAAGGAGTTGTGCAGTACAAGCCAGCACGTGCACAACTTCGTACTGAGTTATGAAGTCGTGCACCACAAGCTCTGACACGCATAGCTTCGTATCTTTTTTATGAGTTGTGCACTGTAACCACACCTTTTCGTAACTTTGTACCTATTTTCAAAATTGTACATTAGAAACCAACACGTGCGCAACTTTGTACCATTTTTCGAAGGTGCACCAAAAGTCCACACGTGCGTAATTACCAATCATTTGGGGATGTTGTGCACCACACTCCCCCTTATACATAATTTTGTATGATTTACAAGAGTTCTAAACCAACTGGCCACAAGTGTAACTTTGTACTTGATTTAGGACTTGTGCACCACTAGCCCACACGTGTGGTACCTTATTTCAGAGTATTGCACCATCACCCTACTTGTGCGAAATATTGTACCATTTTTTTGAGTTGCACATCACAAAGCCCAAAGGGGCATATCCTTAGTTCATATGAAGGAGTTACGCACTACAAGCCAACATGTCAATAATCTCTTAGTGAATTACGAAGTTGTGCAGCAGAAGCTGTTCATAACTTCGTACCATTTTAAAGAGTTATGCGCTACACACTTTATCATATTTCAACCCTTAGTGTAGGAATTATACATCACAATCCCACACATGCATAAACTTGGATGATTTTTCTGAGTTGTGGACTGAAATTCCACGCATGCATAACTTTCTCCCATTTGTGTTAGTTGTGCACTGAAAGCTACCTTGCATGTAATTTCGTACAATTTATATGGGAGATGCAGCCACCGCCCACAGGCATTACATTGTACCATATTTAGCTGTTCTGCCTCACAAGCCCACACATTCGTTAATTCGCACCTTATTTCAGAGTTGTGAACCGTCACCCCACTTGTCACTTTTTACCATTTTTAAGAGTTGTTCTCTGAAAGCCCAAGCGGGGATAACTTTGGGTTATTGGAAGGAATTGTGCATTACAAGCCAGCAAGTGCATAACTTCGTACTGAGTAATGAAGTCGTGCACCACAAGCCCCGACTAGCATAGCTTCGTATCTTTTTTAGGAGTTGTGCACCCTAACCACACCTTTTCGTAATTTTGTACCTATTTTCAAAATTGTACATCGGAAACCAACACGTGCGCAACTTTGTACCATTTTTCGGAGGTGCACCAAAAGTCCACACATGGGTAACTACCAATCATTTGGGGAAGTTATGCGCCACACTCCCCCTTATGCATAATTTTGTTTGATTTACAAGAGTTCTGAACCAACTGGCCACGAGTGTAGGTATTGTACATCACAATCCCACACAAGCACATATTTGGATGATTTTTCTGAGTAATGGACAGAAATTCCACTCATGCATAACTTCTTCCCATTTGTGTTTGTTGTGCACTGAAAGCTACCTTGCATGTACTTTTGTACAATTTATATGGGAGATGCACCCATTGCCCACAGGCTTTACATTGTACCTTATTGAGCTGTTGTGCCTCTCAAGCCCACACATTTGTTACGTCCTACTTTATTTCAGAGTTTTGAACCATCACCCCACTTTTTGATAACTTTGTACCATTTTTCAAAGTTGTACTTGAAAAGCCTAAACGGGGATAACTTTGGGTTTTTGGAAGGAGTTCTATACAGGAAGCCAGCATGTGCATAACTTCGTACCATTTTTAAGCGTTGTGCACCATAATCACACCTTTTCGTAACTTTGTACCTTTTTTTAAAATTGTACATCAAAAATCAACACGTGCACAACCTTGTACCATTTTTTGGAGTTTGCTCCAAAAGTCCACATGTGCGTAACTACCAATCATTTGGAGATGTTGTGCGTCACCCCCCCCCCTCATGCATAATTTTGTATGATTAATAAGAGTTTTGCACCAACTGGCCACGACTGTAACTTTGTACCTGATTTAGGTGTTGTGCACCACTGGCCCACAGATGTGTCACTTCGTACCCTATTTTAGAGTATTGCACCATCACCCTACTTGTGCGAAACATTGTACCATGTTTTTTTATGTGGTGCACCACAAGCCCAAAGTGGCATATTTTTGGTTTATATGAAAGGGTTGTGCACTTCAAGCCAATATGTGAATAATTTCGGAACAAATTACGAATTGTGCACCAGAATCTCTGCAGAACTTCGTACCATTTTAAAGAGTTATGAGCCACACACACTTTGTCATATTGTGAACCTTAGTGTATGAATTGGACATCATAATCCCACACATGCACAACTTTGAACGATTTTTTTGAATTGTGCACCGAAATTTCACACATGCATAACCTCCTCCCATTTGTGTTAGTTCTGCACAGAAAGTTCGTTTGATGTAATTTCGTACAATTTGTATGAGTCACCCACCACCCACGGGCGTTGCATTCTACCTTATTTAGCTGTTGTGCCTCACAAGCCCACACATTCATTACTTCGCACCTTATTTCAGAGTTGTGAATCATCACCCCACTTGTCGGTAACTTTGTACCATTCTTAAGGGTTGTTGTCCAAAAGCTTAAGCAGGGATAACTTATGGTTATAGGAAGGAGTTGTGCACTACAAGCCAGCACGTGCATAACTTCGTACTGGGTTATGAAGTCGTGCACCACAAGCCCCCACACGCATAGGTTCGTATCTTTTTTAGGAGTGTGCACTGTAACCACACCTTTTCGTAACTTTGTACCTACTTTCAAAATTGTACATCAGAAACCAACAAGTGCACAATTTGTACCATTTTTCAGAGTTGTGCACCAAAAGTCCACACGTGCGTAACTACCAATCATTTCAGGATGCTGTGCGCCACACTCCACTTATGCATAATTTTGTTTGATTTACAAGTGTTCTGAAGCAACTGGCCACGAGTGTAACTTTGTACCTGATTTAGGTGTTGTGCGCACCACTAGCCCACACATGTGTTACTTCGTACCTTATTTCATAGTATTGCACCATCACCCTTCTTGTGCGAAACTTTGTACCTTTTTTTTGAGTTGTAGATCACAAGCCCAAAGGGGGCATATCTTTGGTTCATACTTAGGAGTTGTGCACTACAAGCCAATATGTTAATAATTTCGTAGTGAATTACGAAGTTGTGCAGCAGAAGCTGTGCTTAATTTCATACCATTTTAAAGAGTTATGAGCCACACATTTTTTTGATAATTCAATCCTTAGTGTGGGAATTGTACATCACAACATGCATAAATTTGGATGATTTTTCTGAGTTGTCGACAGAAATTCCACGCATCCATAACTTCCACCCATTTGTGTTAGTTGTGCACCAAAAGCTACCTTGCAAGTAATTTCGTACAATTTATATGGGAGATGCACCCACCGCCCACGGGCTTTACATTGTACCTTATTAAGCTGTTGTGCTGTTGTGCCTCACAAGCCCACACATTCATTACTTCCTACTTCATTTCAGAGTTGTTAACCATCACCCCACTTGTGGGTAACTTTGTACCATTTTGAAGAGTTGTGCTCCAAAAGACTAAACGGGGATCGCTTTGGGTTATTGGAAGGGGTTGTGTACTATAAGCCATAATGTGCGTAACTTCGTACTGAGTTATGAAGTCATGCACCACAAGCCCCCACACGCATAACTTCGTACCATTTTTAGGAGTTGTACACCATAATCACACCTTTTCGTAACTTTGTACCTTTTTTCAAAATTGTACATCAAAGATCAGTAAGTGCACAACTTTGTTCCATTTTTCGGAGTTGTGCACCAAAAGTCCCCACGTGCGTAACTACCAATCATTTGGGGATGTTGCGTCACACTCCCCCTCATGCATAATTTTGTTTGATTTATAATAGTTTTGCACCAACTGGCCATGAGTGTAACTTTGTACTTGATTTAGGTGTTGTGCACCACTGGCCCACACGTGTTACTTCGTACCTTATTTCTGGTTATTGCACCATCACCCCGCTTGTGTGAAACATTGGACCATTCTTTTTGAGTGGTGCACCACAGGCCCAAAGGGGCATATCTTTGGTTTGTACGAAGGGGTTGTGCACTACAAGCCAATATGTAAGCAATTTTGGAACGAATTACGAAGTTGTGCACCAGAAGGTGTGCATAACTTCGAACCATTTTAGAGAGTTATGCACCACACACACTTTGTCATATTGTGAACCTTAGTTTAGCATTTGGATATTATAATCCCACACATGCACAACTTTGGACGATTTTTTGGAGTTGTGCACCGAAATTCCACACATGCATAACTTCCTCCCATTTGTGTTCATTGTGCACGGAAAGTTCCTTTGCATGTAATTCCGTACAATTTATATGAGTGATGCACCCACCGCTCACGGGCGTCACATTGTACCTTATTAAGCTGTTGTGCCTCACAAGCCCACCTATTCGTTATTGGAACTTTATTTCGGAGTTTTGAACCATCACCCCACTTGTGGTTAACTTTTTACCATTTTTAAGAGTTGTACTACAAATGCCTAAACGGGGATAACTTTAGGTAATTGGAAGAAGTTTGTACTAGAAGCCATCACGTGCATAACTTCGTACCATTTTTAGGCATTGTGCACCATAATCACACCTTTTCGTAACTTTGTACCTATTTTCAAAAGTGTAAATAAAAAATCAACATGTGCACAACGTTGTACCATTTTTTGGAGTTGTGAACCATCACCCCACTTGTCGATAACTTTGTACCATTTTTAAGAGTTGTTCTCCACAAGCCCAAGCGGGGATAACTTTGGGTTATTGGATGGAGTTGTGCACTACAGGCCAGCACGTGCATAACTTTGTATTGGGTTATGAAGTTGTGCACCACAAGCCCCCACACGCATAGCTTCGTATCTTTTTTAGGACCTGTGCACCATAACCACACCTTTTCGTAACTTTGTACCTATTTTCAAAATTGTACATGAGAAACCAACAAGTGCATAACTTTGTACCATTTTTCGGAGGTGCACCAAAAGAACACACGTGCGTAACTACCAATCATTTGGGGAAGTTGTGCTCCACACTCCCCCTTATGCATAATTTTGTATGATTTACAAGAGTTCTGAACCAATTGGCCATGAGTGTAACTTTGTACTTAATTTAGGTGTTGTGCACCACTAGCCCACACGTGTTACTTTGTATGTAATTTCAGAGTATTGCACCATCACCCCTCTAGTGCGAAACTTTGTACCATTTTTTTGAATTGTACATAACAAGCCCAAAGGGGCATATCTTTAGTTCATATGAAGGAGTTGTGCACTACAAGCCAATATGTCAATAATTTCAAAATGAATTACGAAGTTGTGTAGCAGAAGCTGTGCTTAATTTCATACCATTTTAAATTGTTATGCGCCACACTTTTTCAAGCTTCAATCCCATACATGCATAAATTTGAATGATTTTTTTGAGTTGTGGACAGAAATTCAACGCATGCATAACCTCCTCCCATTTGTGTTAGTTGTGCACCGAAAGCTACCTTGCATGTAATTTCGTACAATTTATATGGGAGATGCACCTACCGCCCACGGGCTTCACATTGTAAGTTATTTAGCTATTGTGCCTCACAAGCCCACACATTCGTTACTTCCTTCTTTATTTCAGTGTTGTGAATCATCACCCCACTTGTCGGTAATTTTGTACCATTTTTAAGAGTCGTACTCCAAAAGACTAAATGGGGATAGCTTTGGGTTATTGGAAGGAGTTGTGTACTATAAGTCAGAACGTGCATAACTTCGTACTGAGTTATGAAGTCGTGCACCACAAGCCCCCACACGCATAACATCGTACCATTTTTAGGAGTTGTGCACCATAAATACGCATTTTCATAACTTTGTACCTTTTTTCAAAATTGTACATCAAAAATCATCACATGCACAACTTTGTACCATTTTTCGGAGTTTGCTCCAAAAGTCCACACGTGCGTAACTACCAATCATTTGGGGATGTTGTGCGTCACACTCCCCCTCATGCCTAATTTTGTATGATTTATAAGGGTTTTGCACCAACTGGCCACGACTGTAACTTTGTACCTGATTTACGTGTTGTGCACCACTGGTCCACATATGTGTTACTTCGTACCTTATTTCAGAGTATTGCACCATCACCCACTTGTGCAAAACATTGTACCATTTTTTTGAGTGGTGCACCACAAGCCCAAAGTGGCATATCTTTAGTTTATATGAAGGGGTTGTGCACTACAAGCCAATATGTGAATAATTTCGGAACGAGTTACGAATTGTGCACCAGAAGCTGTGCAGAACTTCGTACCATTTTAAAGTGTTATGCGCCACACATACTTTGTCATATTGTGAACCTTAGTGTAGGAATTGGACATCGTAATCCCACACATGCACAACTTTGGACGATTTTTTTGAGTTGTGCACCGAAATTCCACACATGCATAACTTCCTCCCATTTGTGTTAGTTGTGCATGGAAAGTTCTTTGCATGTAATTTCGTACAATTTATTTGAGTGATTCACCCACCGCCCACAGGCGTTACATTGTACCTTATTTAGCTGTTGTGCCCCACAAGCCCACACATTCGTTACTTCGCACCTTATTTCAGAGTTGTGAACCATCACCCCACTTGTCGGTAACTTTGTACCATTCTTAAGGGTTGTTCTCCAAAAGCCCAAGCGGGGATAATGATGTGATAAATCGCAAGTATACGAATCGCTCAAGTAATGAAGTGTAAGAGTTGAGTGTCGAACCCACGAGGATTGATTAATTTACTAACTACCAAAATTGTATTAATCTCAATTATATTTGACAAAGCCGAAATTGAAAGAGTTGTTGAAACT
>JAOXJP010233136.1:0-10364 GCA_025762735.1 Platanus orientalis | reverse complement strand
CGAAATTCATTTGCTCATAATCTGAACCCTCCTTGAGCAGGGCTTGGATTATGTGAGAACGAATCTTGTGAGAACTGTGAAAACAGCACCAGAGGGGCTGACAGATCAGTACCAAAAAGTGATTAGCACTTTTTGGGGGGCACTTATCATTTTTTGGTGCTGATGTGTCCGTACCCTAATGCCGTTTTCACAGTTCTCACAAGAGTCATTCTCGCAAGAGTCGTTCTCACCTAAGTTTTGCTGCCTTGAGCACTCTCAAAAGAGTCAAAAAAAAGCACTAAAAATTAAGTGAGAACGAATCTTGTAAAAACGGTATCAGGGTGCGGATACATCAGCGCCGAAAAGTAATAAGTGCCCCTCAAAAAGTATCAAAGTTTAAAAAGAGGAAGGTCATTTTTGTCATTTACGCCGAATATGACGGTGCTGCTCATAGTTATCTACACGTATTTTTGCTATCATGAGCCATACAAGCAAACAACGCGCCCATGCCGCCAGCTGTCCGCTTCCCTTCCCTTCACTGCGCGAGCAAGAGAGAGATGCTCGTCCATTACCACGAAAGTCGGGTAATAATCAGAGAAGCAACAGCTCGCAGTCAAATGGGACCCACAACCTCAACACGTGGCTCCTCATTTTACCAACCACGAGTCCAGTCTTAGAAGCTTATCCGACCCCCACACTCCATCATTCCAAGACCAAGACCAAGACCCCCATTTTTTTAATTATTATTAAATAAAAAAGTATATATTTTCTTTTGCCGCTCCTTTTCTTAATTAATTAGAATATCTCTTATGAGTTAAGTAAATCTTCGCTCACCGACCGTTGATTTTTTGACTAGTCTCCTAGCCAGCCGTTGATCACAACACCAGAGGGCGGCTAGTATAAGTTCAATCATGATTTTGGCTACTGACACGTGCATCTCGGGTCGTCACCAGGATAGAAAAGACGGTGGATGGACGTCACAGGAGTTGAAGCCACGAATGGAGCTATGCTTGGTAACGACCTGTTTGGAACGAAGTTGTGACCTCTGTGGGTATTTTTTTATCTTTTTTTTTTTTTTTTTTATTCTTAGGGAGTTGTGGTTGCGAATTGCAATGCGTGGACCAATTCTATTACTTTTTTTTTTTTTTTTTGGATGTTTATTTTAATCTAATCTAGAACTGTTGGTTGGAATTGGCTTGGACCATTCCAGATAACCTCATCCACCCGTGTGCTGTCCATTCCATGGGCCTACCATTTGATTTTGTCATTAGTCTTTGATCGATTTGGATGGTTATAGAATCATTTTCGTGATGTGACTCTTAGGCAATCTTCAGCCTTCACGGCCAATTCTTTTATATCCTCCATTAATCCTTTGATTGGGAAATCTATGTCTATAAAATTTCGAACCGTGTATATATATATATATATAGAATAAAAATACCCTCTTAAAAAGTTTCTTCTAATATTAAAAGAGAATAACGGTGTTATTACGTAAGGTTGTGTTTGGCAGTCACCTGAAATGTATTCATTTCATTTGAGTTTTTCAAGACTATTGTCACCTCAATAGAATACCTTGTAATAAACTCATTTAGATTTGTACCATTTTGTAATCATAATATTAGTCATTTTATTTTATAGAAAAATTGTAAGATCACTTCATTTCTAATTTTAGTTAATAAATCCATATAAATTTGAATGAGTTAATTGCTGCATACCATTACCTCATGACCTCATGGTTACAAATGCCTTGAGAAACTCAAATGAAATGATTACATTACATGTGGCTGCCTAACAAATTATAATAAATATGCTTCTTGTAATACATGGTCATTGATTAATCTTTTCTCTTTTGTACATAGAGATTGAAACTATCTTTGAATAAAAGAAAGATCGCAAAAAAATTATTTATCTTTTAATTTTTAAGTGGGTGTTTAGAAACCTTTCAAAGAATGCATTCTCGTAAAGAAGAGAATTAAGTGAATGCACTCTTTGGAAGGTTAGCAACTCAAAAATCTCTCTTTGTTTGATTGGTAGTAGGTCACACCTCATTCATTATATATAACTCATTCCTTTGAGCTGCCACGAGCGGTGGTCCAATAATGCAATTCATTTATATAGGATTACAGTTAACATTTGTGCATATAGGACAAAGCTATTGGACCTAAGAGAGTTGTTCAACTCCTACTTCCAAGAATGTTATTACTCACTTGGTTTTCTTCTTATGACAAGTGGCTCCAATACACAGGGTTGGTATGAACTTATAGTCATGCACAGTTGATTTGCTTTAACCGTCTTATCAATAATCAAAAATGCCTCTGCCTTGCTCCCTTTCTCCTTATAACATTTTGTCATTAGGTAGTGATTATGATTCTCAATGAATTTGATCTTTCGAATCTGCCTCTTCCAAAACATATATGTTCATTGGACGGTCCACATCATTGAGTTCATACATTAATTTCAGAATTTTTGTAACTGTATTGAGTTTTTGGGCTACATGACCCATTGACCCAAGATGCATACAGGATTGGGACTCAATGTCATTGAGTCTGACCCTCCAAAGAGATTGTCTTTTCCAAAATTAAGCGTTCACATATGATATTTAATACTTTTTAAAAACGTTAATTCAATCCTTTTTTTTTTTTTTTTTGAGGAACGTTATTTCAATCCATTCAACATTGCAAATCTTCATGGTTACATTATTTCATTGAAACAATGAAAGATAATCTTTACGGTTGCAATAGGAAAGAATGTTTATTGTTCCCATTGAAATGTATTAAGTATATTAACTCTAACATTTCCAATAACTTTAGGGTTTTAAGATAGACGATTAATTACTTTATTTAAAATGGTATTAGAGCAAGTTTTAGGTTGCGAGTTCAAATCTCCCCGCACCTAGCTCTCACACCTTCATTATCCAGAAGGTGTCAATGTCTCTATCAAGGAAGAGTGTTGAAATATACTAAGTATATTAACTCTAACCTCTCCTACAACCTTAGGGTTTTAAGAGAGATGGTTAATTGCTTTATTTAAGAGCTCTCATCTCAAATCTCAAGTTCTATTCAAGATGTAATTATGAATGATTATAATCAATGTACATATGTACGATTGTAATCTTTTTTGTTCATTTATAAAATATATTAATTATCTAAAAATAAAAAACTATAAGACCAGCCATGGAACAGAATGTTGGGATGCCAACAAATAATACATACATAAAATGAGTGTGACTGAAATCGGGATGTCCAAATGGATGAATGGCAAGGCTAGAAATGATAGAAATAGGAATGATTTCATTCGTGGAAGCTTAGGTATACCACCAATAGGTGATAACATGAGGGAAAGTCAACTGAAATGATTTGGTTATATATACTAAAGACTGATAACTATGCTCGTGAGGAGGAGTGAGACAATGCAAGACGAAAGTGTTAAAAGGACTAGAGAAAGGCCAAATTGACCTGAGTTGAAGTAGTCAGGAAAGACATGGCAGCTTGTAATTTAACGGCAAATATAACTCTAAATAGAGTGGAATGACAGAACATGATTCGTGTACTCGACCCCAAATAATTGGGATAAGGTTGTTTGTTATTTGTTTTTGTTTGCTTTTTTATCTAAAATAATTAAAGATAAATTTCCTGACAAATTGCTACAAATCCAAACTTGGGTGGTATGTCCCTTGCCGCAATAGTCGTCATGGTATGAACAACCTTGTTGATAGTTTTTGGAACATGAGCAATATGGATACTATTGAGATTTCTTAGAATAGACCTGCAGTCCTAAATAATGTTCTTGATTTCCCATGGTATTGTGCTATTTAGATCATTGAACACTTTCACTATAGGGAGTAAATCACCTTATGGTAGAATTGAATCAAGAGAGATGTCTTGTGCATGTATTCGATCCTAACAGAAAAGCCCACGCATCTGCTTCTTTTGCTTTACACGCTTGGAGGTCTTATGATTCGCCCACCACAAAGAAGTCCATGTGGTCTCTAATTAAGATTGGAGCTGTACAGGGGCAGAGGAATCCAGTTAAGCGGAACATTAATCGACACCGAAAGGTCCACGTCTTGAATTAGTATACAATTATCCTCTAGGTATGCTCTATTATAACCTAATTTATATTATTAACGGCATTGAAAATGATTGATTTTGTGTAAATAGGTTTATTTTCAAAGATCACTTTGTTGTGCGAGCTTTCCAAATTAACCATAACACCAATGTACCCAAATAAAAATTGTTCAGGCTACGTGGATCATTGAGCCAATTATAGATCGCACATTGGGACCACATAATTTACCGGACAAGAAAGCTAGGATATGGATGTGATTTTTGGGATCTTCCATATACCTTCTACTAGGTTTTATGCATTGGAAGTTGAATATGATTCTTTTGAATTAATCATCTGATTTTAAGGCACCTTCTAATATATGGCATATGGGTGCCGTGAACCGTCCTATGTGACCAAATTCAAGATTTTTCTTATAAATGAGGGCATTTTGAGAATATTAGATAACTAGGTTTTATGCATTGGAAGTTGAAGATGATTATTTTGAATTAATCATCTGATTCAAGGCACCTACCAATATATGGCATATGGGTGCCCTGAACCGTCCTATGTGACTAAATCCAAGATTTTTCTTATAAATGAGGGCATTTCGAGAACATTAGATAATAACTTGGATGGGTTAGAATTATGTAGGGAATTACGAGAACAAACACTTAAATTGGGATTGATCTTACAAATACATTTACCAAATTGTTCTCAGAAGATTTAAGTGATAATATAATAATTTTTGAAGCTCCCCCAAACAACTGAGTATTTTCTTTTTATCCCTGTTTTGAAAAGAGAATGTTGTAGAGACTGCCCCTCCATGTGATCCTATTAGGCTTAGTAGAGTAAAATTGCATAACAAGATTCATGTAACTATGACCCAAATCATTGGGATCAGGCTTTGTTGATACATTGTTGTTGTATATAGAAATTCCTTGGTAAGACTTCTAGAATGTCTCTTTACCACCGATGAGGCTTTTATATGCTCGACGTAAGCAAATGCATAGGTCAAAGGGTGGCCACATCAGCATCAGAAGTGATTTACACATGCTCCTAAAAAGAGAAAATCACTTTTGACTCTGAAGTTTCCACCCGTTTGACCATCAGCGGACAGGGGCGGAGGTTAGGGGTCAGTATATAAAAATCCTTACCGCTTTACCACACACATAAGTTAAAAAAAAAAAAAAGACTTCTAGAATGTAACACATGTCTTTGTTCTCCTACTGGTTCTTATTTTTTGAAAATAAATATATGAAGTTAGAGCTTCTTTACTGAGATTAACTTGAGGGAACATGAATAAAATATGTATATTAACATTAAGAAACGAAGAAGAAAGAAAGATTATAAGACAACGTGTAGTGACTGCGACCATGTTATACCCAACACGAGGCTCACAAATTGGTTTATTAATTCCCACAATCCGTATATTTTAATAGGCCAATGGTGTACGTGGGATACGATCATAAAAAGTGGTGGGCCATGGAAGCCAAAAGCCCCGAGTTGGAGTTATTTTTAGGTGGGACACTTGCCTTCGAGATTAGTGGAGTGAAGAGGGTATCTTGGACCGAAGTCACCACATGTATTATTATTATTATACAGTAGACTTTACAGCATTGATATATTGGGCAAGGAAGGAGTCAAAGAAGTATAAGTAAATAATAGAATGTGTGAATTACTGACCTACCCCACACGAGAATTTGGAACCATTGCGGATAAACTATGAGCTGAGACCACGGTGAAGAAGGGGACGGGATACCAATTTCCAGCAGAACAATGGAGGTGGGGGACAGTGAAGTCTCTCGCATTGCTTCTTTTATCTCAATGTATGTTGGGTTATTGTCTAGAATTCAGCCAGATATGTAACCCGGATGATGATCTCGAAAAAAACCTGATTAAACCCATATATGGGTCATTTTGCCCCCGGCCAAAATTTTTTGATTCATAATCTTGATTTGGGGTCCGACTCAACCCACAAAGAATAGGGTTTTGGGGGTTTATATTTAAGTTTTCTTGGGTTTTATGCCTTTACACTGTTCATTGTAGTATCTGTTTTCAATAATAGTGAAATCTCTCTCGCCGTTTTCACCTGTGGACGTAGGCTTCAAGCTAAACCACATAAATCGTCTTGGTCTTTGTGTGATTATTGTTTTTACTGTTTTCTTTCTTCTATTTTGTTGCAAATGACTTCAAATCTAGGTATTTCGCAGATTTATTGATTGGGGTTTATTCGACATGGTGGCAAAATATGAAGCAGAGAAATCAATAGTAGAACAGCTTCAATTTATGACATATGAAGATATGTGTATTGTTAGTTCAACAAGAATTGTCCAAAGTTTTGGTGGGAAAGGAAAAACTTCATGCATTGATGTTGGAAGACGATAAAGAGGAATTCGATATCAACGCACTCACTAGGATTTAGTTGTATTTGACTGATGAAATATTGTGAGAGGTTGTAGAAGAAATGTCTACGGCTGAACTGTGGCTTAAGTTGGAGAACCTATAACATGACCAAGTCTCTCACAAACATATCATATTTGAAATAACGCCTTTATTCATTAAGGATAAGAGAATGTATGTCTCTAAAAACCTATTTTGATGAATTCAATAAAATCAGTATGAATTTGAAAATTATTGATATTAAGATTGATGATGAAGATCAAACAATCATTGTTTTGTGCTCTTTACCTGTATCATATGAATACTTCGTTACTACCTTATTCTATGAAAATGATATCATCTCTATTGAGAATGTTAAGACATTCTTATACTTTAGGAGTTAAGGAAGAAGGTGCTACGAGAAGAGGTGGGGTTAGACAAAATTTCAAATCCCTACCGATTTTCTTCCATGTGTCGTCCCCTAGTATCCAAGACACCATCCTGGACACCAAATCTTAGATAGAACATTTGGAACAAATTTTCATTTGAACACTTATTTTATAATTTTAACCCTATGCACCCCATTTTCATGGGTATCTATTTTTTTTCATTTGAAAACTGTTTTAACAGTCTTAACCCTATGCACCCGACTTCTGTGTGTCGGACGCCGTAAGACACACAAATTCCTGGATAGAACATTCGGTCTCTTTCTAAAAACCTAATTGGTGTCATAAAGAATCAAGCCAACAGTACAAGATTGAATCGTCTACAACCTGATTAAAGAGAGATCACACCTGACATCGCTACAACTATAACATGATATAATCGTCTACGAGAGGGAAGTGTCAACAGTTTGAGATCCCTCTACAGTTCAAACAGGTTTATCATAGCCATAAACATGGGTGTAAGTTGACACCTTTACGATTTGAATTTCAACCTTCAATCATAGTGATATGACCGTTGGCACTATAAAGGGATTTCAAATTGTAGACCAGTTTCTCTTATTATTTATAGTTCAAAATCCATCTTCAGTCCAAACAAGCCTATCACAGCCACAAATGTCGGTTTGATTTTGAATTGTAGACAATCCCCTCTCATATAACATATGCCTGACGAAGGGTATTTTGATCAATGTATAGAATACTTGTCTATGCATATGTACTATAACACCCTTGCTCAAGGAAAAAGATTATGTCTAATAATGTTTTCCATAGTTGATATGTGGCAAAAAGTGTAAGTTTTTAGTGCTAAAATCTTTTTGAAATGGGCACTTTTTGAATGCTTTTAACCTTATAAATGTCATGTGTCAACCTGTGGTGATCACTAGGGGATATAGAGGATCTTAACTCTTCTCATGGAGATGATTGTGTTACGAGCACGAGCGATTAATCGCGTAATTGGTGGTTCAACAAGAAAAGACGGAGGATCAACCCGGCGTGCTTTACCTATTGTGAATAAATCAAAGGAAAAAAGTTGGTTTGTTTTGTGAGGGACCCCACCTCAGCAACACGTTGCTGGAATATTTTCTGATATCATTCAAATAATTCTTCCCAACTTATAAGCAGTAAACTTACAAGGAAGGAATTTACATTGACTTATTTGGACGTACGTACGTAAACGACGCCAACTTAACAAAATTAAACTAATTGATTACATAACAAAATAAGGCAAATCAATGCCTTAGTTTCCTTATTCGAAAAGCAATAAATGGAAAGTAAATATCTTTGGCGCTAAACTCCCGTATCACATTGGAGCCAAATTGTACAATGTGGGGTTACAAGGAGTTCAAAATACAAACAAATGTATTTTTTTATAAGAAAAATATTCATTAAGCAAGGGAATAAGCAATCCCTCAAAAACCCACAAGCACAAGGCATTACAACATGGGGGAATCTCTAATAATAAGACCCCACCCTCTTTTCATATCCACAAAAAGAATAAGGCTCCAACTCTTAACAATTTACACCCCAAAAACAAAAGCAATCTTTCACTTTTTTTTATACGCTAGCTATAAGTTGGCTTCACATGGTTCTCGAATACACTTTGATTCATTTCTAACCAAATAGCCCAACATACCGCCGGGCATATCAAACGCCATGACACCTTTCCTTTTTTAGAGCTTCTTTCATTGGTCCATCCACGAAAGAGTTCCCCAATGCTATTTGGGAAGACCCAAGTTATCCCACTCTCCTTCAATTGGACTTGGATGGAAGATTCCCCATCTTAATGGAATAAAGAGCACACATTTGGGAGAATCATGTCCCTCCTTTAAAGGAGATCAATTGTTGGTAGCCTATTTTTGCAAGCAATCCACATAAATAACATGACTTTGGAGGGAGTTTTTAATCTTCAAATCATCTTCCAAATGTGGGAAGGGGTACCACCCCCGTCTCGAAAAAAATGTGAGACAAGATTTCACCGAGAACACACTTAAGGGAGAAAGAGTCCATCTCTTCATATCCTCCCTATCACTCCTTAAGACTTTGGAATCCGCAAACCTAAGAAGATGTGCCATCTCATTTACCACTCAATCATTTAATTGTTTCCTTAGGGGAATATTCCAGCCCCTTTCCACACTAGGATTTTTGCAGTCAATAACTTTTATTCCTTTATCTAGAGTGAGCTCATAAATATGGGGAGCTTCTAAGTAGAGAGGCTAAGAAGAGAACCATAAATTAGTCTAAAAACACGTGTTACTTCCGAAGCCAACCTCCACCCTAATTTCTTTTTAAACTTTTCTAAAAACTATATAATCCCTTTTCAACAACTAACCCATGAGGTATAGTTGGTCTCCTTGTTTTCCAAACATTTGCAAACCCATATTTGTTAGCAATAACCTCCCTCCACAAGCTACCATTTTCTTGGCCAAATCTCCCTATCCATTTAGCCAAAAGAGATTTGTTAACCTTTTTAATCCTTCTAATTCTAAGCCCTTAATTTCTTTTTGGTTTGTAAATATCTTCCCAGGAAATCAAATGAGGACCCTCTCTATCTTTCCCTTTGCCCCAAAGAAAATCTCTTTGACATTTCTCAATCATGCGTGCCACCAAGACAGGAATAACAAAGAGAGAGAGAGAGAGGAAGTACATAGGAAGACTAGTAAGGACCAATTTTATTAAAGTTACTTTTCCCCCTTTGATAAATAAATCCATTTCCAACCTACGAGCCACTGATGAATTCTATCAATCACTTGGTTCCATAGAGTCTTGCATTTGAATGAGACTCTCAGCGGGAGGCCTAAATAAGAGGAAGGAAAAGCATTAATCTTACACCCAATCACTTCGTCAAGTCTCCCTAAGTCTTCCATATGAAGAGCTGTGCTGTGGATTGTATCCGCTCCTCTCCTCTCCACCCCTTGTTAGGGGGCGAGCGCATCAGCACCAACAAGTGATTTTCACTTTTTGTGGGGTGCATATCACTTGTCGGAGTTGATGCCCCCGCCCCTTGACAGGGTGCAAAGAAGAGCGTTAGATAAGAGGAGCGGATACAATCCACCCTCAATTTTGCCCAATTCAACTCGGACTCATCACATGAAGATAAAGCTCATGCTCATAAAAGTAGACTCGGCTCAGCTAAAAAAAAAAAAAGGATCAACAGCATCATATGTATAGAATCATTTTATATGTTGTTTATTATTACAAAATTCCTAACCAAACCGAGCTTTTAGCAAGCTGAACTTAATGAAGCTCGGCTCAAGCTTACTTAGGAAATGAGCTTTAATCAACGTTCAATCTTCAAGCTTGGCTCATGACTAGCAGAGGTCCGAGCGAAGCCTAGTAGCTCGGCTCATTGACAAACCTACCTTTTTTTTAGGGAGCTTATATGTGTACCTCAAGTTTTTGTAAGCACACCTCACTAAACTCTATTCCAAAAATACCCCAGCTTATTATAAGAGAATAAAGATAAAGTCGCACTTCGGACAGCCACCTACAAGCAAAAAATGACCAAGCATCATAATT
>JAOXJP010233135.1:0-10364 GCA_025762735.1 Platanus orientalis | reverse complement strand
GTGCATGTGAGAATGGCATCTACATGTTTCCTAACTCAATGGTGGCTTCTTCCACTCCCAAAATGGTTGCTTATGTGCACGAATGGACTTCAATTGATGGGTGGCACAAGTGTCTTAGACACCCATCGATTAAAGTTGTTCAAAACCTTATCAATCTTTTTTCACTTCTTCTTACCACAAATAAGTTACCATCGTCATGTACTTCTTGTTCAATAAATAAAGCACATCAACAACCATTTGGTTCTACAAGTTTTCAATACAATTCGTGTGTTGACATTTCCATTGTGAGCTCCAAAACATTTAATTGTCTATAATAAAGCACCTGCATAAGCCTCATTCCTCCCAAGATTACAGATGTCTATAATCTGATTATAAACCATCTCATAATAGTCAGGGTTCAGGGTTAGTCTAAAGGTAAAGATCAGAAAATCAATGCAATTCTTTTCTTATTTTAAATGTGTTTGATTTTCTGAGAATATGAGCTATTAGCTCATCAAGGCCCTGATCTAAAATGATTTCCTGGGCCAAGCAATAATTGCCCTTATTGCCGGCTCTAGGTCTAGTTTTGATAATTACCAACAGGAATATGAGATTGATCATAATTAAAAAATATATATATGGTGAAACAATAAGGCCATTACACCACTGCGAATCCATTTACAAATGCAAATGTTGAAACTTCCCACAATTTCTATTGATTGAAAACATTTAAAGTACCATTCTTTGACTATCAAAATAAACATATATCATGGATAAATAGCTTAGATCATATTTAATTTGTTACAATATATATATATATATATATATATGTAGATTTCTTGTTATAACTAAAAGGAGCTTGGATGTCGCAATTGCTTAAGGATTTCCAAAATGGTGGGAGAGACGGTTGAATGCAATCACAATGGTCTAGCAGAAGCATCATGGATGTAAGCCATGGCTTCCACTTCAGAAAGTTGTTTCCCCTCTACCAGGCCTTTCACCAAGGTTTTTGCGTATTCTTCAGATGGAGTGCGGACTAGAAGCTTCCCAAATTTAAAGCTCTTCAATATCCCAAAATGGACACCTGCATTAGAATGGGAAGATCGCCCTTCTTCCCCGTGTAAACAACATTAGAATACCAACTACCCTACACCAAACTCAAGCAGAAGTTAGAGAACTAAGGGAAAGCAATGCAATTGATGTACACACAAAAGTATCAAACTTGGACCACAAACTGAAAAATGCTATTCTTTGACCACAGGTGAGATTCAGAGGTAGATATAATCATATAAATATGTACCTGGGTAGCTTAAATTGCATCTGTATAAACTAAAAGGCTGAACTTGAAAAATGACAGTAAATTTAGTGGCCAAACCATATCTTTATTTTAATCTTCCCCCAGCAGATCCTAAGTTCTTGACCTGTCATCTAACTGATCATCACCCCAAGCATCCTTTTGACTTCTATTAGTGTGAAATGATGATCACACCCACATTTCATCCATATAATATTTAATCCGAAACTGCTTGCCTGATTTCTATCATCCTCTTACTATAGACCTAGCTGGTATCATTCTCATTCCCTGCTAACCTGCCAGGTATTTTTCAAATGGACCATCACTCCCAACTCCCAAGTAGAACGACTAATTGCAGGAGAGATTCCCCCTACACTACAATAAAAGACATTTTTTGGAGCATTCAAAAAACGCTTCCTATAGTTATAAAGAATGTTTTTCAAACGCTCTTTTGACGTGCGTCGCGAAAAGTTGCCGACTTTAGGAAGCATTTTTATATACTTTAGGAAGCATTTTTGAAATTCTTCCTAAAATAAAAAACTGTACCCTAATGTCTGTGCTGGTCTGTGTCAACACATAGAACCATTCTCCAAAAAATATATATATGATACATGAAAATGCAAGAAGACAAAGTGGTGAACAAACTGTTCATTTACAAATTACCCAAAAAAACAAAAAGTACTAAAAAAGAAAAAGAACAACTCTTTTACAGAAATAATAAATTCGGACCTGTTAGACTTTTCCAAGCCATCGTTGTCAAGTCGTGACACATCTTTAAGCAGAGGTCCCCATGAAAGCTGCATTTTCAGATTAGTAATCAAAACAAAATGGCAAATTGAACAGAAGAAGCAGATAATTTCAAAACCAATATTCACCACAAAATCTTCAGGGGAGATCCAACTATCTCCCAAAGCAACTCTTGTATCCACAGCAGAATCAAAGAACAATAATGTCCTACTTAAAAAGGCATTTTGAATAAAAAAAAATGGATGTGCTATCTAGAAATACAATCAAAAGTAATATTTCCTGAAACCCAGAAAAAATAAAAAATCAAAACCCAGTATTTGAATTACAGATGGATCAAGCAATGGAAGAGAAACCACATGTAATGAGTACCCGAAGGCTTCAAGATTGCTAAATTGAAAAGAAAATTGTTTAATTACCTCCAAGTTTGAGCTTCAATTCTCTAGCTTCAATTGCTTTATGAGATGATAGTCCAAGAGTAAGAGCAAATTTCCCACTATAAGACTCTACTACAATATAGAGAGTACTCTTTTGTAGGGTCTCATTCCTATTGAATAACTCTTTCAACAGGGTAGTTAAGTCAGTTGTAGCCTCTCCATCCGTTTTCACCAATGTTGCTTCATCCTCCACAAAACTAAATCATGTTCCAACTGGGTTATTGTACATATCACCAAAAATAAAATAAAAATCTTTAAGTCTTAATTCATCCTTAAATTCACTGAGAAATAGTAGATAAGAAGAGTGGATATTTTCTTTCCAAGTCTTAATTCATCCTTATATTCAATGAGAAATAGATAAGGAGAGATGCATGCCTGCTTACTTACCACAAACAAGAGATCAACGAAGTGAGAATGGTTTTCCATATTGCAAATGCACATAAATGAAGAGCACACATACAAGAGAAAAGCATTAATCCACTAAGTCGATTATAAACATAGTAAAACCCTATCAATCTAATAGATAAACTGAAAACTAAAATAAAATAAAACATACACACATAAAGCTAGCTATAATAGGAAAACTTAGGTAAAAATTATTATGCAATCAGATAAGAGATTTATTATATAAATCAAAACCAGTCAATAATCAGAGAGAAATATACTAATCAAAAAAGATAAATTTAAACGAGACATATAGAAGATAATAAAATAAAATTTAAAGAGGAAGAAAAAAAAAGATGTAGGAACCTCAAAATGCTCCTGGATCTTCCGAGGATCCACAGCCTAGCCTTGAGGATCCATTCCAAGAGTGATCATATCAAGCCTCTAGTACATGTTGGAGATCAGCAATATCGGACCTCGAACATCGATCTCCATGTCTGCAAGCCCTGATCTTGAAATAAAACGGACAATTAACATGATCCTTCTCCGTTCCAAAGATCAACATCAAGTGCTTAGCCATTTTACCTAATGAGTGTTCTCTCTCTTTCTTTGATCAAGGGTTTCATTTGCAAGCTTGATCAAACCAGAGAATAAAACCACACCAGATAGAAGAAGATCTTACGAAAAACAAAATCAAAACCAGAGAAACCAATCGAAGAAGAAGAAGGAGAAGAAAAAGAAGATTGATCGAACAGATTGGAGGAAAACAAAGACCACACAATAAACCCCTTTTTTATTTGAGCCCTAAATTTAGTGCGGGAAGGAAGGGAAAGCGGGAAGGATTATATAAGGGTTCCTATTAGAAGCGTTAAAAGTCTTTTTACGCGTCTTAAAAAAACGTTTTTAAAACGCTTCTAATTTAATGCTCTTAATGCCGTTTTGCAGAAATAAAAAAGAGGCATTTTGAAAACGTTGTATAAACCCTTTTTTGAGCACCTTCTATAGAAGCATTTCAGAAACGCTGTATAAAAGGGTTATTTTGGTCATTTAACCCCTTTAACAGCATTTTTTGAGAAAAACGCTTATAATACTATACCTTTTGTTACTAAAAACCATTTTTGTTGTAATGAACCAAATTATTCCTTCCAATATATACAAAATCACACCCAAAAAAAAAAGGAGGGTTGATTGACATAAACAAGAAAAACAACCCTAAAATCTTACCGCTTTGTGTCGGCAAAAAAGGGCTAATGTCATAACATTAATAAATAGGGCCCTATCTTTGCTACTTTATTTACTTGCAAGACAAAACCATGTGATGTCACATGAAGCAACACATTACTTGAACCCATCTAAGTGTCTTCTCACTATTACTCACCCTATTTCAAAGAATTTTCTATATGATTATTCATTTATATATACATACATACTGAAGGTAATATTTCAGTCCAACTTCTTCATCTTCAATTGCAAAAAGTTTTCCTTCTTCAATATCAACAGTTTTTTAGCTCCATTTATTATCATTGTGCCTCTAAAAGATGGGTTTAGAAAGGTTCATGCCAAGCATGTCTTTAGAGTAAGCTCTGATCCAAATAGAGACCAATTCACTGTAGATGTTTAGACAGGCCACTTAGCGGTTTATGTTGGAGAAACTCAGAAGACGCGATTTGTGATTCCAATATCCTATTTGAACCATCCTTCATTCCAAAACTTACTAAGCTGGGCCAAGGAAGAGTTCGAGTTTGATCATCCAATGGGTGGTTTCACAATCCCATGCAATGAACCTGACTTCATGGATCTTACTTCTCAATTGAATTGATAGTGAATGCTAAGTGGTGCAACAAAAGAAGTAACAGAAAAGCTAGCCAAGAAAATGTAGAACGTTCTCATGGCTCTTTGAGCCTTCATGAATTGAAGCCACATAGTTTGACCCATTTACACCAATCTCTCCAGTTCTATTCAAAAGTGGGCATTTGACAAACCCCCGTACCTGTAAATTCCTTTTTTCTAAAGGAGTTGAGAGAAAAGAAAAACATCTTCCCCTACAAAAAATATATTCAATCTATCAAAAATATATATATTCAATATAAGAGTTTATTCACTTACACCAACTTTTCAATTCATTGGATTTCTTTGAATTGCCTATTATTGCTCCCATGTTTCATAAAAAAAAAAAATTCTAGAAAAACTCTTAATTCCCAAAGAAAGTTTTTTCCCTTTTGATGATATGTTTGAAAAGGGTGAACTCATCTCTATGAAGCGTAAGATTATGGTACTCTCAAACTCTAGTATTGTTGCACATTATTGTAAATCCATACGTCCTCATGCAATGCAACCCCGTTAGGGGTCTTATATTTGATCTAAAATGTCCAATCATTTGTCAAACACATGTACTGCAAAGAACCCAATAAATGCATAGACCAAATAATCATAATTCATCTATACCATCTGGTTAGTAAACACTAAATTAATTTGAAGTTTATATTCTTTCTAGTTAAGATTTTCATCCAAAAAATGTAAATTTTCTATTTTGGAATGTCAAAACCATCATGTGGATAGTTCAAGTTGAACAAAACATTCAACCTGACAGTCGTAAGAGTTTTCCATAGTAAGAAGCAGTAGGGAATCCCGCCTCTTATCATTGAAACTATAGTTCATCACCAGTGAAAGATCCTGACTTGGAATCCATAGACTCATTGTACCTTCCATACATTTTGGTGTAATATGGTTCTACTAAATGAAAGAGGGGTTTGGGGGATTTATGGTTCTTAAAACATTGCATGGGTCAATGCCATAATAAATTAAGGCCAGTGGAACTAAAATTGTGTTTTATGATATAAACCCAAAAATTTAGAAAAAAAATAGATAAAATATAGAAATTTGATCTTATATGAAGGGATTTTTTTACAAAGACTAATTTTAATTTCAACATGCTCAAAAAAAGGTTATTACATCGCATCATATAGATTGTAGCAATCCTAAAAAAAATTCTATTGAAAAATATCCATAAAAAAATTTATTAAAAAAAAAAACTAATCATGAAGAACCTAAGAACTACGAAAGAAAATAACAATAGAAAGAAAATATTTTTCACATAAGAATTGGCAACCCTAACTTTCTATGGAAAAAGTATAATAGGTATCCCATCATTCAACCCCTCCTAGAAACAGTCTTTTCCTCAAGGCTGGAATTGATATTGGAGCAATTGTCATTTTTTCCAAGATTGAATAGTAGTGCATTTCTAGATAGGAAATTGTGTGTTTCAATCTTTTGAGTGTTGCAAAAGTCATCAATATCATTTCCTCATTCAAAGATAATTGCAAGCCCCATTCTTGTGCCAATGAACATTGATAACATTCCAAAAATGACAGTCCTCATAATGCTTCTTCATCTCATCCTATGGAGTTACCACGTAGAGTGCACTAGTGGACTTGACGACAACTAGAATTGCAATAACTGGGGCAATTTCCATGAAAGCAGGGTCCACTCTGGTAATGGGAAAACTCTTGAATAGACCAACAATGGGAAGTCCTTTTTTGGATGTTTATGGTGGTGGTTGTGATTGCGATGGTTTGTGCGATATTAAGGACTGGTTTTTATCTCAGTTAAGTAGTCGTTTTATCATCTCTCATAACTCTACAACACCTGTTCTCATTCTCTCTTTATTCTATTTAGTTGTTCTATTATAGCTTGCATCTCAACCTCCAACTGATTTGGTTACTCTGTATTTGCCATTCAGGATCAAATGCTTGGATACCAAATGATGTGAACCCAAAGAACCTAAGAACTATGGAAATAAAATGACAATATAAAGAAAATATTTTTCACATAAGAATTAGCAATGCTAACTTCATTTGAAAAGAGTATAATAATTAAGGATCCAATCATTTTCTTGGTAAGACCACTCAGTCTCATAGACAATAGTAACATATAGAAAAACCCATATGATTGGTGGGGAAGGAAGCCAACATTGCATAACTATGGAATGTGAATGTTATTGAGGGATTGAACTGTAATGTGTGAAGTTTGATTTCGGGATGAGATTTGGGTTAGCATTAGGAATTCAACCCGAAATCTAACCAGAATACAACCCGAAGAAAAACCCGAATATGAAAATGTTTGGTTTTGACCCATTTTGACGTTTTTTATGTACCTGATAGTAAAAGTTTTCTTTGTGGTTTCGTGGTTTTTCCTTAAACTAGGGTTTTCCATGTAAATCTTGTGTTGTAAGTGATTTCTTTCTTCTTGTTAATTTTATTGCATCTCATTTCTTCTGCAAAGAAGAAGGTAAAACGATCTTAAGAGGGTCATATTGTAGCCACCCATCTCATGCAGGGTAGGTAATGGCATGATACCTCTCCATTTTAATTGGATATTATTCAAACCCGTTATATTATATTCCCACATCATAGTCTACTTGAAATAGTAGAGTTAACAAAAATAGTAAAAGACACCTAATTTCAAATAAAATTCAATTTAATCTTAAAAATCAACAGACAAATATCATGTGGGTTGCATAGGAAACTAACAATCACAAAAGAAGTGTAGCCGTTGGTTGTTCAATGGAGATTCTTGGGATAAGATAAAAGGTAATACACCCATTAATTGTACATCTTACCCCGAAATCTGATTGCTCAACATTAGCGAGTATAACTAGCACAACACAAGATGGATGAGAAGGTAGAGTGTGACTCTTCATCTATCTGTTGCAATGTTGTTTGTAATTAAGGAAAGGGACTTAAAGACCTTGCCAGCACATTTGAGAACCACAACTAGAGACCATCAAAGGACTTACAGAAGCACCTATGGAGTAAAGAAACTATTATAAAGATATCAAAATTTATCTAGTATCTTATGGCCAAAAGATAAGTAGGGACAAGGCTTTAAGCCTTAAAATCATTTGAGACATGATCTACATTTATCATTTATGAAACAACATTATAACATGAGTTGGCAAGTAGTCTTGCTCTTCTGGTGTACTGTAGGTTTTATGCTCTCAAGTGCTCTAGATCTTCGGTGCTTTTCATTATGAAGATTTCATAGGAAGAAGTTGTATACACATCGATTAGAGAGAAAGAATCGTCAGCATCAAAATGTCCAGTTGAAGTATTATTGAATTAAAATTTTCATGAATATCAATAGATAACCAAAATTTCTTCCCGTTATCACAAATACACCCGCCCCAAAAAAAGTGATGATTGACATAAACTAGCAAAAACAATAGGCCACAAAATCTTACCTTTTTGTGTTAGCAAAAGAGGGCCAATGACATAACATAAATAAACAGGGCCCCTTTTCTTTGCTACGTTATTTACTTGCAAGACTAAATCACGTGATGCCACAGTCGTACCCCCATTTCTAGAGAGGTTATTTTCCTGACTCAAACACATGTCACTAAAGACGCGAACGGTAAGCCTTACCGTTGGGCCAAGCCACCCTTTGAAATTGTAATGTGTGAAGTTTGATTTGAGTTAGCATTATGATTTTTTCAACCTGAAATCTAACTTGGATACAACCCGAATAAGGCAAATTCCGGGTAAGGGTGAGCAAGTGAAAAAAAAATTGACATATTTTTTCGTTTTTATGTACCAGACCAGATCCGAATATGTATGAGGGTTTTTGGGGTATTTATATGTTTTGTCATAGGATTACGTGTGATGAGGGAGAAGTTCTGAAATTGTAACTTGTCTTTGATGAGGTCTTCCAGATAGTAAAAGTTTTCTCTATGACTTGGTTTTTCCCCAAACTAGGGTTTTCCATGTAAATCTTGTGTTATACATGATTTTTTATCTCATTTTTCTTGTTGATTTTATTGTATCCCGATTCTTATACAAAGAAGAAGGTAAGACAATCCTAACAAAATTTCAGTCCAACTTCTTCATCTTTACTTACAAATGTTTTCCGCCTTTAATATCAACAATTTTTTAGCTCCATTTGTTGTCATTGTGCCTCTAAAAGATGGGTATCCCTTGAAAGGTTCATGCCAAGCATGTCTTTAGAGTAAACTCTAATCCAACTAGAGACCGATTCATTGTATATGTCCCGAAAGGCCACTTAGTAGTTTACGTTGGAGAGACTCAAAAGAAGCGATTTGTGATTCCAATATCCTATTTGAACCATCCTTCATTCCAAGACTTACAAATTAGCCAGGCCAAGGAAGAGTTCGGGTTTGATCATCCAATGGGTGGTCTCACAATCCCATGGAATGAACCTAACTTCATGGATCTTACTTCTCAATTGAATTGTTTGTGAATGTTGAGTGAAACGTGCAACAAAAGAACAAAAAAGCTAACCAAGACAATGTAGAAAATTCTCACAGATCTTTGAGCCTTCATGAATCGAAGGCATGCATGCGGCATGACTCATTTACCTCAAGCTTTCCAGTTCTATTCAAAAGTGGGCATTTCGCATACCCGGTACCTGTAAATTCCTTTTGTGTAAAGCAGTTGGGAGAGAAGAAAAACATTTTCCCCTTCAAAAAAAGTATTCAATATAATCTTTTTTTTCACTTTTAACTTTTCAATTCATTTGCTTTCTTTGAATTGCATATTATCTCTAAAATGTTTCATTAGAAAAATAAAGAAAAATACTCTATTCCAAAAGAAAATTTTTGCCTTCTAATAATATGTTATAAAAGGTTGAACTCTTTTATGTGAAGCATGAGATTTTGGTACTCTGAGGTTTAAGTATTGTTACTAGACTGGATCTTTTCCTACCACTTATGACTTGCTAAGGTCCTGTCTAACAGGTGGCATGATACTATTGGAAGGATCTTTTCCTACCACTTATGACTTGCCAGGTATTGTTACAATTTTCTTTGGAAGGAAAAAGTGAATTGCAATTTTTGAAAAATGCAATTCACTTTTTCCTGCCAATCATCTCTTGACACCTATTAGACAGGACCTTAACAGGTCATAGGCTGGCAAGAGAAGATCCTTTGCGGTTTGTTACATATTATAGAAAATCCATATATCTTCATCCAGTGCCAAAAAAGTGAAAAGCATCCCCCAAAAAGTGTAAATCACTTTTTCGGCGCTGATGTGTTGGCCCTTGATGTCGGTCTGACCTTGGATTGACCTTAGGGGTCACAAAAAATCCGAGGCGTATCCTCATACGATGCATCCCCATTGGATCCTCTAATTAATCTAAAATGTCCAATCAATTGTCAAACACCTCAGGGGTGTTTGCTTCGGATTCTGGAATTCGATTATTGATTTTGATTATGGATTCTTCCCATTTGGATAAACCCAATTCTGAAACTGATTTCATACTACAAAATCAAAATTTGACCTTCTTCTTCTTCTTGAATAATTAGATATAGAGCAATGGTTTTCTTCTTCTTCTTCTCTTGAATAGCTAGATATGGAGCTATTTAATCCTATTATGACCGATTTACCTTCTTCCACTTAGAAGAAAATGGGATGCAATAAAATCAACAAGCAAAATGAGAAAAAAAAATCATGCACAACACAAGATTTACGTGGAAAACCCCAACTTGGGGAAAAACCGCGGAGCCACAAAGAAAA
>JAOXJP010233134.1:0-18492 GCA_025762735.1 Platanus orientalis | reverse complement strand
GCATATCATTCCTCATAGCCAACGAACCCTGCAGTTCGCAAACCATAGGGATTCACCACAACTGATGCATTGGAGTCGGAAACTTCCATAGAGGCAAAATGACGTTAGAATGAGGAATCAGGTTGAGATTTTAATTCACCCCCCGTTTCCGTAGAAGCTCCTTGAATTGACGAATCAGTAGGAACCCCTCAACTCTCAGTGGGGGTCAAGAAATGGAGCCCCAAAAGAGGAGCCCTTATCCTCAGCACCCACCATGACCAACGAACCATCTTCACCTCCAAGAAAACCTCCCACCAAAATACCTAGCACCGTCTGATTACCCTGTTGCAGAGAGGAAAGAAAATTCCCAGTCTGGAACTCCACTAAATGCCTTGATTCGCAGCTCACTTTGCACTTAACCCCTCCCACCTCCTTGCCTTTTTCCTCTTGCCCCTCCTGCCTTATAGAGGATTGTGCTTGTCCCCTCCCGAGTGTTTAAATTGTCGCCAGCCCCTCCCGCATGATGGGGATTTGCGCCTCACCCCTCCCGATTAACAAAATCGCCACCAGCCCCTCCAAATTCCTTTAAACATCCACTCGGCCTTTCCCGCCTATTTAAATTATCCATGGCCCCTTCCCTACAACTGTTAAAATTATTCCTGAATGACTTAATCACCCACTCCTTAGTCGGTAGGGATTTGTTTGATGCGCGGTCCCGTCATGCTTCTGTATCTCCACCTCTCGCGCTACAATCAGCTTCAGAAGCCTCCAAAACAGGGTTTTGAATTGCACTAACGGTAATATTTCCTAACACCACTCCCTTCCCGTGCTCATCCATACCTCTCTCCAGCCTGGCTGTGTTAGGTAACGCTTGGGTTTTGAATTTTTGTGCTTCACTGGCAGGATGAATTACCGCCAACATCCCGTTGCAAACAACCTCCGACATCGGGCCTCCTAGCAATAGCACCAACCTATGCACTTTCCCGTTGTCAAAGTGGGAAATGGAGCAGGGGATCGTATTCAGGTGGTCACCATGACCCATAGCCTCCCCTCTAGATAGTCATCAAGTCGTCTTTTTTCATCGGCCATCGAGATTAGTCCGCCGCACAAGCTGCCGATTGCTCTAAAGAAACCGAGGTACCATAAGTGAAGAGGAAGACCCTTAACGATCACCAGCCTCCTCTTAGCGTCCTGGACAACATCTACCTTAGAAGGAACCCACTTATGAAATACCAATCGGCCCCCACCCTCTCCTCCCTGTACAACATGAAGGTTGGTTAGCTTCAAGCAGTCGACCTCTGTCTCCAGAATCAAAACACTGCTTTCGTGGGATACTCTCCGCCAAATCCGGGGCCTTTTGATTCTTAATATGCTCATGACCAACGCACATTCCTTCTCCCAGTTAATCAACCCTCCCTCCTTGCTACAGATGACTGCCTTATCCCATAGACCCAACGATGAATTCTGGCCATATAACGTTTGAATACCTAAACTGCCACCGGCTGAGACAATCTCGCTTGTGATTCTGGGAGTGTCATGAGTAAGCAGCCTCTCCAACGTTTCTCTCCCTTGGGGATCATCCAGCATGTAAACCTCTGACCTGATGGCATTGGATTGAGCTTTGGGATTCGGGTTTGATTGGATCATGCTCTTCACTGGAACCTCCGTCTCCCTTCTGGCCACTTGAAGTAAGCCCAATCTCAGGTTCTCCCATCTTGAGCACCCACTTCCTGCAGGAATAGCAGTACTTCGTTCCTTCTCCTGATCGTCAATCCTTGATAAAAGGGCATATTTGCCACGACTATTCTCCCGTCGCCGAAACAGCACGACATGAGAGTTTTCCTTCCATGAGCGAATCAGTCGGAACTCCCATGGAAGGGACTTGGCCTCCTGCAGACACCCAGCTGCCCACTCAACATTTCTCTCTCAGAGATGAACCCGAGATTGATACCCTTTCCCCCTCTCAATGATATGGATAGTCTTCTCCTTGCCCACTCAGTCCACAGCAACCTCAAAAGATTTCGCTTTGACCTGAATAATCATCTCTCTTTTGCCCACTTTTGGGCTTCTTGTTGTAAAAGTCGTGACAATCAGTCAGTGGGAGTTGATTAGGGGAAGGATGCTATTATTGGACAGTTTGGGATTTTCTAAGTTCCTGTACAGTTTGGGACTTATTCATCCCGTTTTTCTTTATTATATTTTTGCTTAAAACAGAGTTTCTCTCCTTTGGGGAAACTGATGCAAAAAATCTAGCGAAGGACTTCTGAAGATATTCTAGCAGGTCCTAGGGAAGCCTAACTCCTAAGGCTCTAGTACGAAAAGATTAATTTTTATTAGTCTGAAGGCTGGTGTTCTCTTAGGTTATACCGTATACTTGTTTGTAAAGTCTTGAGTAGTTTTCAAAAGTGAATTTGGGATTACTTGTGGAGAAACTGATTCTTGCAGAGTGCATTAAGGTGTATGTAGAGTATGTGGGGCTTCTAGTGGGAGACATTAAGGTTTTCTAATGGGACAATCTAAGGTTTATAATGTATTTATCAAAATTTCTAAGGTTTATAATGGCTTTCTTCTATTGTTTTGGGGACTTCTCAGATAACAGCATCTGTGCATAGGTGGCCTTTTTTAAAATTATCTTTTGTACATAAGTAATCATCTCTTCTTGTATTATCTTTTAGATATTGTGGTAGATTTTCTTTCTGTGTCTTTTCCCTTTTAAGCAGTTTTGGGGGCAGATAAAAGGTTCAACTAGGGATTGATGTTCTGTGGTGCCATTATAATTTTTTTGACCTGATAGATTCTTTTGAGCTTTATGGTCATGCTCAGTTGTTGATGTTTATTTATTTATTGATAAAGTAATACAATTATGTAGAAGGAGAGAATCCTGAAGATATAAATAGGTTAGCATGATCAAGAAGGCTATATGATTAGCTATACAAAACCATACAGAAAAATATTCAACGAAGAGCATGTTGTCCCACTGTGCACTAAATACAGCATGCCCGATGTCTTTAAATTCTGTCAGAATTGAGGACCAAGAAATGGAGAAATATCAACAACTGCAGTTCTTAGAAGCCTTTGTTTTCGAAAGTCACTTTGGGGGTTACTTGTAAATGATCTGATCTTGTAGACTGTATTAAGGTGTCTAGAATACTTTGGACTTCTTGTGGGAGAAGTTTATAGTGGGATAATCTAAGGTTTAGAATGTATTTAAAAAAAAAAAGGTGTATGGAGGCTTTCTTTTGTTGTTTTGGGTGCTTCTCAGGTAACATTATGATGGAGGACTAAAGGGAGAAAATCTCGATTTTTTTTTCTTCAACTATTAGTTTCATGGTGGCGAAATTATGAACGCTTGGGTTGAAGATTTTAACAAGATTTGGTAGAAATATGGATTTTATGAATAAAATAAGGTTTTGAGGTAGAAGATTGAGAAATTAAAATTTAGGAATCTTTAATGGTTGACAGGTTGGTAAAGGGGTAGCCACTGGCTTGGAAGAAGATTATGGATGGTTCTGGGGTTGGGATTTAATGCAATGGTTTATGAGATTAGATTTAGGATTGAGAGGAATAAAAAGAATTAGGGTTGATTATAGGCTGTGATAGAAGATGTTGCAATAAAACCACAAAGAAATGAAGAAGAGTAATAGAGGAATAAGACAACCAACTAGTCGTACTAATTGAATCTAGTAGTCACACCTAGGGTTGAAAGCGTCACACCTTTAGGGAGTTGGGGCAATGAAATTGATGATTATTGAATTAAAGCAATAAGTTACATTCTTCCAATTTTCTTGGTGTGGTTGGCAAATAGAATGTCACTCTTGCTACAACATGTTTACTGATGGTTTTGGTCTATCCCTTTTTCCTGTGTGATTTTGAGAATTTTTTCGGGCTTTATTAAGTAATCTCCATGTGGCTTTGCATCCAACTTCAACAACATTAACTTTCTTCATCTTGCAAGAAGTTTTCAGTGATCATATTCTATCTTTATAGTTAATTCATTAAAGTACATGATGCTGTTGAAGTTTATGCTTGTATGCCTCTTTTGGGTTTTATAATACTTGTATTATGAAACAGAGACATTAAAGAAATGACTCAGCTAACTGTTTCGTTGCATGCAATTATATTATACAGGTTGAGCTAGAGAGGTTGCGCCTTCTTTGTGAGAGAATTATCAAACGAGAAAAGTTGAAGGTAATTCATGTTCAAATATAACTGGATGATAATTTAGATCAAATGCATACATGTGTGTGTGTATGCATAAATTATTATTTGATTGTTTTTTATAAGAAAACTAATATTTTTTCAAAAAGGGTGACAAGCAATCCCCCAGGAAACTATACAAAAGAAGCTACACAATGAAAAACTGTACATGAGGAAAGAAGACCCAGCTTACAATTATAACTCAATAATAGAATTCCAATCCTAAATAATAGCCAAATCCCAATATTTTCACAACCCTTACATGTCAAATCCCAAAATGCTACTCTCTCCTTAGCTCTCCTCTACACCTTAAAAGAAGTCTCTGCGCAGTTCTTAAAGGCCCAGTTGTTATGCTCCAGCCACAAAGACCAACAAACGGCTGCTGGCACCATTCTCCAAATCAACTTCCCCTTGGCATTGAATGCTGTTGTATAGCCAAATCCAGAGGAGAAACTCAAGACATCCCAAAATCTGTTATCATGCCAAACCACACCTCCCAAGCATAAGGGCAATGAAGCTTCAAATGTGACGAGATGGACTTCCCACTTTAATAGCAAAACAAGAAAGCATTCGTAAGGTTAAAACATTTTCTTATCTAGTTGTCCATCACTCCATTGTCAATATTTTCTTCAAAACTACCATTCAAAGTAAGAATTGTCAATATTTGATTGTTGGGGTGCGGCCGTTTTGTTGGGGGTGAATCTTGACATACCCCTTTCACAATTCAACATATGAACTTTTTCATTTGCTTTGACACAAAGTAGGCAATTGGAGGAACCTTTTAAATTCAGACATTGTTATTGCTCTTTCAAGTAGAGATTATCCACTTTTTCATTAGCTCTTGCAAGTTTGAGGTTATGTGATGCTGTCACGTCTAGCAGTTCTATGGGCCTTTTTGAATGTTTCACTCTGCCTCACAAGAGGGCCAAATTCATAAGCCCCCCAAAATAATCCAAATTTCAGCTGTAGGGTATTTTAGGTTCAAATTTTTATTTGGCAATAAATTTTATTTTCTTTCTTAATTTTGGTTTTATTTCTTGTCAGTCAATTTATTGGGTTTTATTTATTTTTCATCAGATTAATTATTGTTTAATTTTTAGGAAGTGAAAGGTCTCATTTCCCTCACTTTTATTTAGGCCTTATTTTAGGAATTTGGCTTGAGTTTGGTGTCATTTGAAAGGTTATTCAGTTACCTTTTTAACAAGCCCAAGATCTTGCAAATCTGATTTTTTTTTTTTTTTTGAAAAGTTATGAGCAAAATACTTGTAGGGTATCAGAATATGATGGGATTTTTTTTCCTTTCCAAGTTTTACTTTATTTTGGAATCTCTTTAGTTAATTTCTTAAGTGGTCTAGGTTTGTCTAGGATTAATACTAGGGTTTTATTTGTAAATATGGAGATGGAGTGGTGTAACATACAGAAAACACTATTGAATGAGTGAGTTTAATTTGGTTGAAGGTTTTAACCTTGTGAATTCCTAGGTGATCCTAGGCAAGCTTTCTCCACTTGAATTCTTTCTACTTCTCTTGATCTTCTTCTCCATCTGGAGTTTTTGTCCACAAATTAATACTAATAGCATACTTCTTAATCTCTTATTGATCTTAATTTTTCTCACCATTCTTCTCGTACTTTGAATTCTTTATTACTATTTTCTTCTGATTTGTTTACAGGAATAAAAGTCTGTTAATACAGTCCCTTTAATATCTTCTTAATCATCATTTCAACCCCACAGCTAGTCCTTGTAGTCCAGTCCTGGATTCCTTAGAATTCATAGGCTGTCCTACATCACTGTGCAAACAGTCAAATTTATTTGTAACATCACATATATGTTCTATGTTAATGGCAAATGGAGATCCAAGGATAGCTGTGGATCCATTGTCTTTGTTACCTCTAGGTCAGTGGGAGGTGGAGGATCTAATAGAGCTGAGGCTCTCTTAAGCCTTCTTTAGAGCCTTAGACTCTCTCAAGCCTTTGCTTTGACAGGTTGGTGGTAGAAGGATATTTGAGAATTGTTATTGGCTAATATCTTCACCTTATTTAAGTGTTATTGGAGATACTCGAACTTCATAAGAGTTTTGCACTTTTCTTTTGCTGCAATGATGCAGGATGGTCTAAGGGATTAAGATCACCTGCGGGTATGGGCCCAAAGTGTGCTGAAAATTACAGTGCAACAACCCGAATCATGCCCCGAAAGATGACCAGTCTGATGTAGGTTTAGTTCTGAAAATTCTGGGTAGCAAATAAGAAGCAATCGTAACTCACTCTAGGCTTATCCAAGTAAGCTGAAATTTTGCAGAGTTATGGGTCTACTATATATTAAGGGTTAGCCCACAAAAACTCAGGTCAAGTATGAAAATTATAATAACAAGGCAAAACTCAGGTCTGAGTTTATAGATTCGGCAGACTAGAATATAGGCCCAACTCAGACTACAACCAAACAGCAACATAAATCAAGGAGTTGATCAGTAGGAGGAGAAGCATACGGTTGAGATTCAGTTAGGTATTATCACAACCCTAGAGAAAACAAAGAAAAGGAGATCCAACACTTATCTCCTGCACTATTGAAGTAGGAACTCCTGAAGGAAACACACCGCAGTTGGGTGGGCTAGTTGCAGGCTTCTAAACTTCTCCCAAGAGCAGCTTTAAGGAAGGGGATGGAAGCAGCAACAAGTAATAGAACATAGAAATTTAGCAGAAATTATGGAATAAACAAGAGGCAGCGGCACATAAAGCTTCAACACAAAATTCCCAACTCCCACCTTAACGTAAGAGTAAGGAGAAGAAGACAGAAATTCTATTAAGAATTTAATCGTCAATTCAATCTTCTCTATTCTATTCATTGGGGTTGGGGTGATTTAAATAGGGTACAAAATTTGGGATTTTAGAAACTCATATTCCCTCCCAAGATGCTATTTTCTAATTCCATAAACTTGACCCTCAAGTATTACTAAATACTCAAGATCTCACTTGGTTAAAATAAGAAAACTATTTAAAACCTAAACTTTTGGACAAAATAATACTAAACTTAAAACTTTCCTAAAATTATAACAAATAGAATTTTCTAAAAACTCTTTTCTTGTCAGTTACTGGTATCCCTTTGGTATTTTGGTCATAGCTTTCCCAAGTCACATTGGATTTGCAAAATCTTGTTCTCTTTTGAAAGGTAACTGGATAACCTTTCTAATTACATTTTGATCTTAGATTAGAAACTTTGGCTAAAAGTAAGTTCCTGATTACACAACTCAAAAGAAATAAAGCCTAATTACCCTAAAACATAACTCTAAATGGACCTCACATGGGCATCCATGATCATCTAACTTCTTGTTTCTCATGGTTGCTCCCACATCAAGCAACTTTTCAAAAAATTTCATGTTTTTTTTTCCTTTGTTGTGATTTTCAGAAGCAGATTTTCTTTCTTGGGAATTTGTTTCCTAATGTCCTGGTAATTTTAAACTATAATGAAAGGTGCAAGTACAAAAAACCGCCACAGGCCCTTGATTCCATCGAGAATATCGTCTAGCTGAAGATGTCTTGGTTCTCCAATTAAATAGGAGACTACTAAGGTCTGGATGTGTCACCCATTGCAACCCAACTTCAGCAAGCAAAGCTGTCCAGGCTTCAGTGGTGTATGGACAATGGATTAAGAGATTGGCGACAGTCTCTTCACTCTTCATACACAAGGCAAACATTTGGTAGGTATGAACCTCTCTTGACCTAAACTGCTACCTTGTGATGCAACCCATATGAAGAATTGGACCTTGGGAATTGGATGAAACCGAATATCTCGCCATGGGATTGAGATGGAGTAACAAAGACAAAGCATATTAAAATGATAACTCATCGAGAAAGTACCTCAATTGTGTTCTGTCCATTTCTAGTTGTCTTTCTACTTTGGGTTGTATGCTATAGCTCTCCAAGCGACTCAATAAAGAAGCAAGTAAGTTGATTTCCCATTCATATAAGTTCTGCTTGAGAAAGGGGCTGCCAAATAGTCCTATTTTGATCTCTTAAAAAGTATTCAAACACCAGGCTACTTTGCATATATTTGGGGAATCCTTCTTCAATAAAGATGTATCGCCATTTATTTTCCGAAAAAAGAGTACTATTACCATTTCCCACCCCCAACTAGTCCCTTCTTTGAAAGAGCCAATGTTTTTCATAATACCCTTCCAGAGATTACAACCATGTGAGATTGAATCCTTCTACTTACCCACCCATTAACTGCTTTATATTGGCTTCTATTACCCTTTTCTATAGAACCCTCCCTCTATCCCAAATTGCCATAGCACAGGAGCTACTTATTTGTAAGAGTAATCAGTCTCTATCCAATGCCACCCAATTGGGTCTTCTTATAAGGAGCTGTGGAACCTAGTGATAGACAGATTGAGAAAGCAGCTCAACGACTGGAAGGCCCGTTGCCTTTCTAAATGGGGTAGACTTAGTCTAATAAAGGCAACGCTAGAAAGTATCCTCATTCATTTCTTATCCTTGCTAGTTATGCCTCGGTCCGTTTGTAAGATAATGGAAAGACTTTCAAGAAACTTCCTTTGGTGGGGGGGGGATAGGGCTGTGCATTTGGTATCTTGGGATCAAGTATGCACCCCAAGGTAGAAAGGAGGGGCGAGTCTTCGTGATATTCAATCAATGAACAAGGCAATGTTGTGTAAATGGTTTTGGCGTTTTGGGCAAGAAGAAGATAGTTTATGGAGGCAAGTGGTGGCAACAAAATTTGGGTTGGAGGATAGGTGGGTCATTACATTGAATAGAGGGACTTATGGCCAGAGTCTTTGGAGAGGAATTATGCAATACTACCACCTGTTCTGAGAATGGGTGGTTTATGAAGTGGGGGATGAAAGCCGTATCAAATTTTAGGTAGATGTGTGGTGTGGGGATAGGTCGCTAAAGCAGGACTTTCCTGATGTGTTTCGTTTGGCGGTGGATCCTGCTTCTAAGGTAGCCTCTAATTTCTCTATTCATGTTGGGGAGTTAGTTTGGACACCTATCCTTCTAAGGAACTTGTTTGATTAGGAGGTCCTAAGGGTGACTCAATTTCTTGGACGTTTGTATAGTTCTCAGATTAGGCCAGGTCATGCAGATTGGCAGGTGTGGAAATTTGATTCTAGGGACTAGTTTTCAGTTAGATCCTGTTATGGGCATGTCTCTCACCCTAGGGAGGTGTAGGGTCCTTGGGATGCTGTCTGGTACAATGGGGTCCTTAAAATCCAATTTTTTATGTGGACAGTGGTATTGGAGAAAATTTCTACTATGGATTCATTATGGAAGAAGGGTCTTCATTTGCCTAGTGTGTGCTTTCTTTGTTATTGCGAAGCTGAGTCTTCCTCCCACATTCTCATCCATTGCCCCTTCTCATGAGAGATCTGGTGTAGTGTAGCAAGGAACTTTGGTTCAACATTTATTGCTTCTAAGGATCTCATGTGTCTTCTTCAAAGTTGGAGAACTTCAGGGTTTACTTGTCTTGGAAAGTGAATATGGAGGCTGGTGCCGGCTGCAGTGTGTTGGGCAATCTGAATGGAGTGAATTAATCGGGTGTTCTAGGGATACTCGGAGCCGGCGTGGCAAGTGTATGGAAGGACCAAAGACTACATCTTCTTTTGGCCCAAAAGATGCAAAGACCTTGATGGGATCCCTAATGGGGCCTTATCTAGAGATTGGCATAATATTGTGGGGGTTAATTGGTAGTTGAGTAGGCCTATTGGGGCCTCTAGGGTCCTTTTTTTCTTATCTTGTTATTGGGAATCTCTCATCCTCTTTCTGCCTGTCTCTTTCTTTTTCGTTTTTTAGCAATAAAGTTTTTTCTTAATTAAAAAAAAAAATCTTGGCCATAGAAATGGAAACTACAAAATGGGATAGAAAGTAGATTGAGATACTCATCAAGGATGCCTTAAGAACAATTATTTCCTATTTTTTGTTTTTAAATAATGGTAGCTACAATTGTTTGACCTCGCTCATGATAAGGACTGGTACTTTGAGCTAGTTTTAGGTTCAAAATTTTTATTTGACAATAATTTTTACTTTTGTTAGTTTTGGGTTAATTTCTTTTTTGTCAGTTTAAGTGGTTTCATTTATTTTTAAGTAAGTTAGGTTTTATTTAATTTTTAGGAGTTGAAAAACTTTATTTCTATCAATTTTATTTAACCCTTAGTTTGGGTGGTAAAAAATTACTTGTTTGGCTTGATTTTGGTGTCATTTGAAAGGTTATTCAGTTATCTTTTCAATAAACCCAATATCTTGTAAATTTGATGTGTTTTGGAAAAGTTAGCCAAAATACTTGCATGGTATTAGAATATGACAGAGATTGTGTTTTTCAAAGTCCTACTTTTATTAGGAATCTCTTTAGATAAGTTCTTAGTGGTCAACATTTCACTAGGGTTGATACTAGGGTTTAGTTTAAAAATATGGAGGAGATGGAATGGTGTGTAAAGAAAATGTTATTGAATGAATGGAAGTTTATTTTTGTTGAAGGTTTCGACTGTGTGAAATCTTAGGTGATCCTAGGTAAGTATTATCTCGTCCTTTGAATCCTTATTCTTCTTTTTCTTCTATCTTGATCTTCGTCTATTTTATCTTCTCCATCTCTCTTGATCTTTTATCTTCTTCTATTAGTTCTATTGAATTTATTTTTTTTCTTCAACCCACCACTATTTCTTGTAGTTTAGTCTTAGGGGCTGTTTGATTCGGATTTTAGAATTGGATTATTGATTCTGATTCTGGATTCTCATAATCAAATTATGAAATTGGATTATGAGAATCCATAATCCCATTTGGTTACCTATTTTTAGAAGTTAATAAAGCTCTTTTGGTGAAATGGCTATGGAGATTTGGTCAAGAGGAGGAGAGTTTATGGAGGAAAGTCATTGCTACAAAATATGGGTTAGAAAATGCTTGGGAAACTAAGAAACCTTCTTCTTCCCACGGTGTTAGCTGTTGGAAAGGGATCATGCAATCCATGAAAAATTTTAAGGAAACAATTCGGGTTCAGGAAGGAAAACCCAGTTTTGGAATGATTTGTAGTGCACTAATCGCCCACTAAAGTTCGAAGCTCTTCATATTTATGAGATTACCCTGGATAGATCGATGAAGGTAGCTGATTGCAAATGTTCCAATGGGGAAGATGGGTGGAATATCCCCTTAAGAAGAAATTTAAATGATTAGGAGATTGATGAAATGACTTACCTTATCGGGCTGGTGGTAAATATGAATCTAAGGAGTGACAGGGAAGACTCCAGACGGTGGACCATGTCTAACAATGGTGAGTTTTTAGTTTAATCGTGTTATCATCTTTTGGGGCAAGAGGGGCCTTCCTCCTATCTTTGGAAGAAGGTTTGGGGAATGAAAATCCCCTCTAAGATCTCTTTCTTTATGTGGACTACTTGTAAGGAGCAACTCCCAACTATTGATTTTCTCCAAAAGCAGGGTATGGTTCTCATGAATGTTTGTTCTTTATGTCTTCAAGATGCGGAGTCGGTTAACTGCATCTTTCTCCATTGCCCCTTTGCCAAGGAAGTGCGGAATGCAATGTTAGGGGAGGTGGGAATGGCCTGGGTCTTCCCTAACAACATGGAGAATTTTTTCCAAGGGTGGAACATTACAAAGACTATGAAGACTCGAAGAGAGGGAAACTGCTTTGGAGCTTGATATGTCCAGCTGTGTGTTGGGCCCTTTGGCTGGAAAGAAATCAACATGTTTTTGAAAATTATGCTGAACCTACTTAAAAGGTGTACAAAAGAGTCATAAATTTTTTCTGTTTTTGGGGTCTAAACTGTAAAGAAAATGTGGGGGCATTCTTTTGTGGATATGAAGAGAGGGTGGGGAAGGTCTATTAGAAATTTTCCCTAATGTTAGCCTTGGGCCTGTTTGGTTTTTGGGGATTGCTTATCCCCTTTTTTCAATGAATTTTCTCTTATATATAAAAAAAGAAGAAGTATTTCAACCATTAGATTCCACAAATACTGCGTGCGTTTTGTCATTAGCATTGGAGGCAAAAATGAGTAAAGAGGTTCATTCGGGTAAACTCTTTTTCTTTTATGTTTGTCATGTCACACTGCAGAATCAGTCTGAAGAGTGATTCTGATTTTGACCTGATTCTGATTCTGATTACGTATAATCGGATTCTAGAATCCGAACCAAACACCTCTAATATGGTCTAGAATCAATTATGGCCCACAATTCTAGAATCTGAACCAAACAGCCCCTTAGATTCTCTAAAATCCACAGGTTTTTCTACATGATAAGCCTTCGTAAATTTTCACTTATGATTTCTTATAACAGTGGTTATTGTTGGATGGCTGTAATTCCAATGACCTATGAAACTGATGTTTGTAAAGAATATATGTTCCTTTTTAATGAATATTAATTCTTAAAGTTCACTGGAACTGATTTACCGAAAAAAAAAAAAAGGTCACTGGAACTGATGTGCTGATTCATCTAATCACATCACAGTACATAAGTTATGGCTAATGATGGAGCGACATCTGCAACCCTGTGAGATCTCATGGTTAAACATCTGTTCAATTTCATTGTTTCTCAATGGGTAAGAACAATTCTTATTCAGTTTGATGTGATATTGTTCCCATAAAAGCCAATCACTTATTTTTTATGATGATTGTGGCTTTACAACTGGTATGCATTTAACAGCATGGAGGCAGATACATATACTTTAAAGGATGGGTTGACAATCACATTATAACATATGAGAAAGCCTTTTTTTATTTGTAAAAAAGAAAAGAAAAGAAAGAAGTAAGTGATCTAGAAGAAAAATTGAGATGCCTTATATTTTGACTACCTAACCGACTCACATATCAGACCAATAAATTGCTCTAGAACCTTTTTATATTCTTGGTACCTGCATTTACCATTCTCTTTTATAATTCTTACTAATTGTTTGTTTAATCCCATTTCATAGTATCATTTATTCAGAAGTAGTGCTTAGGTTAGGTGCATATCGCTCTTCTAAATGAATGAAATTCCTGTGTTAGATTTGTTGGATTTTGACACTCCACAGATTTTGGTGCCACTCTTCAGATTTCCATTTCTTTTTTATTTCCTTAAATGGCATTAATAAACTACAATACATTTGACTATTGAGTTATATCTTTTCATAGAATGTTACTCAGTGGCAGAGAAAACTTTGTTACATTTATTTGTCCTTGTCTATATGATAAACATAAGATATCTATAGTTTAATTAATGAAACATTTATTATTGTAGAAATTAATTATTCTCTTTTACACTACTTAAGTATACTGCTGAGTCCATGAATCTTATATTATAGGTTCACTGTATCGGACACTCTATACCCATTTCAGATTCTGAGATTCTATACCCTATCAACACAACATTAGTTAGGAGTTTGTCAAGTTTCTACTTGTTCTGCTTTTGTTATTTGTATTTTCAGCACATGGTTTTTATTGTTTTCTGAATTTTCCTATTGACAACTTAGATGCTTGAGTTTGGTGCATAACATAAGAACTACCCAAATACACAGCACCAACAGTTGCTGCAGTCTTGAGGTTGAATGCAACCCAAACTGCTCTTCTTTTTTTAACTGATAAACTGCATTAGTTCCTTTGGTGGATGGCGGGAGCCATCTTAAAAAATTCTTCTATAGAATACGATTGCAAAAGGGACCATCCTTCATAGAATAAGATCACCAGTGAGTAATTGAATGTATGGCCAAGAGATGAAAACCTCTTAGATTTCCAAAGGTATCACCCTCTCCACCCCAAAATGTAAAAAAATAAAATCCCAAATATCCCTATCCATTACAGTCCTCTTCTCTGCTGAAGCTTCAGTAGATCTATCTTCTGGAGCCTTAGTAGGGATTTTGGGTGATACACAGGGATGAGTGGTATTTTTACTAACTACGCACCGTGTACAACAATAACAACATCAAAGCCTTATCCCAACTAGTATATTATGTGCTTACTTACGTAGTACTAACATAGTTATTTGAGTAGTCATTTGTGCAGCATATCACTGATACAATAACAATTTTTCAAAAACAAAGATGATTTGACCTTAAAATAAATTGTATTTGTATTTGATCAAATAAAGTTGCTATTTTACTCAGAATTCATATCAATCAATAAGCAAAAAGACATTTAATGGATTTATACTGTGAAACCATAGTTACCAGAGTGAGAAGCGAAAGCGAGAAGCAATGCGAAAGCAAGAAGCGGGAAGTGAGGCTCAATAAATCCTTGGGAAGCGAGAAGCGAAAACCGATTAAGAAATATTTGGAGAATGGATAGGAGGCGATTGGGAAGCAAGTAAAGTGTAATTTGGAAAGTAACTTCAAACTATTAGAAAAAAATGTTATGAAATGATTATTAAATGAAATGAAAAAATAAAAGGTGAATAAGTGATTACGAGTATGTAGTAAATAAGAAATCTACAACCAACAAGTACTTGTATCATGATTGATTACTAGAAGGAAGTTAATAACAATAACTTATGATCTATAATTTAAACTACAAGATAATAAAGTAAACAAACTTAATAAAAAAGTACAAAACCTAAAAACCTATGCAATGTAAGTAACAAAGAATCATGACATATAGATCAATCTGTAAACCATTTGTTAATAGTAAGACCAGCGAATAAAAAAGATTCAAATAAAATGATTTTTATACAAAGTATTTTATAGTTGGGATTCGTGTAGCTAACCCTAAATAGTTGGAATAGGCTGTCATTGTTGTTGTAATAAAATAATATAAACAATAAAATTGATGCTAAATCATTTTTTTTTCTAGAAAATCATTACCAAATTTGATATATAATATTTTATTCAATACATACAACATAGGATTTATATTAAATAAAATATAATTTTGTTTCTTAGATTGTTTCCCACTTGATTCTATAGATGTTTCTATTCACTTTCTACAAAGGCTTCCACTTGCTTTCCCAATCACTTCACCGTGCTTCCCATGTTTAGGAAGCGCATTTTCCATTAATTGGGGAAGCGGTTTGGAATTAGCTTCCCAAACAAGCTTCCCAGGAAGCGAGCTTCTCACCTTGTACCAAGCTTCCCTGCAACTATGGTTTCAATGCCTAATGCAATGATTCTAAGTGGTTGTAATCCCAATTTAACACTTCTAGGTTTTTTTTCCAAAAGTTTGAGGATAAATTGCCATGTAGCCCAGAAATGATAAATGATAGCTGAAAATGTGTTGATTTTGTCTTTAGGTTCGATGGAGACTAATGCCTTTATCCCTCTTATTTTATACACACACACACACACACACACACAAGTGACACAACTCAACTTATCTTCAGATCAACAAATAACCAAAGAATCAAGTTAAAGATGCAAACTAGCTTAACTGGTAATGTTGGTGTGACCTAGGATCATATCCCCAACTTGGAATTACATTGAAATTTTTGTATATATAATAAAAAGTCAAAAAATTTGTGTGTGTGTGTGTGTGTGTGTGTGTGTGTGAGAGAGAGAGAGAGAGAGAGAGAGAGAGAGAGAGGTCTGTGTGACCTAGGATCAGATCCTCATACACTTTTTGCGTGGGGTTCACACCCCCCTGTGAGGGGGCGAATGATTCTGTTCTGGACAGAACATCCTTTCGGTAAAAAAATCAAAGAAATTCATCAATAGAGATTATAATAGGAATGTGGCACCTAATAGCTTGTACCGATGGAGGCCAAAATCTGCCAATACAAAGTTATTTCAGACACTTTGGTTAACAGTTTAGGGTTTAGAGGGATTGGTTCTGTGAGGGTCTTTAACTACCTATATAGACCTTGATTAGTGCTTTCTTCATTTTCTTTCTGCTTGGACTATGCACAAACTCTGTTTTGTAATTCTGATGCAGGACCGAAGGGAGAAAAACCTAATATTTCTTCTTGGGTAGGTTAGTGTTAGTTATTGATGTGGGACTGCCGAGAGAGGGGCAGTAGTATCCCACTGGATATGGACCTAACCACTATATATGCAAGATTAGGAACTAAGTAATTGGGATAAACAATGGCAGACTTTGTAAAGGATTTGAAGCTCCCTGTAGTCAACAGTTAAGCTCTCGGGTATGCTTAAACAAGGAAAACAGAATGCTGTCTTAGGACTGATTAATGATAAAGTTAGGACACAAGTCAGAGTATACAAGGGAAGACTCAAAGTTAGGGAAATGATGGATGGTTGGGTGCTGGTTTAAAGCAGGAAATTGGGGTTAATGGGTTCAGTCATGAGCTGGCTACAAGGGGACAGATCAAGGTATTTGTGGCAAGGTTCGGACTGATATAAGCAGGCTTGTTGGGGTGCAGAGCATAGGCTTAATCTGGGGCAGATTTAGGGGAAACAATAGGGTGAGTAGGGACTGATGTAGGCTGTTTCTGCAGGTGCTGCAGGGGAGGTTTGGGAGATTTTGGATCTAGGAGGAGGTCAGCAAAGGCCAGGGTAGATAGAGTTGCCACAAGGCCTGGAACCACTGGTTCTTGGGTCTGATCAGGTAAAACAGCAAAGTAGAAAAGGGGTTCAGGTGCTGCATGGTTTATAAGAAGGTTTTCTTGATGTTTCTTGAAGAAAGAACAAAGGAGATGGGAGAAAAAGGCTGCCACAGGGTGTAAGGAAGGCTAGGTTTGGATTTTTCTTGAAGAAACCTAGAAGAAGATGGTAAGAATAGGTGGCCACAGGCTATGGATGAGATTCTTGGTGACTCTTGGGTTAGAACACAGGTTTAGAACCAAGAAAAAAAAATCAAGATTTAGTTTATGTTGATTCTTGGAAAATTATTGATAATTGTTGAATTGAAGAATCAAATCAGAATAATAATAGCATAAATCAGCAAGAGAATAATATAGATTAAACAAGAAAGCAAGAGAGATGAATAGAAGAGAGGGAGAAGAAAGAGAAGAGTTCGTGAGATTAAGAGAATCACGAGTGAGAAAAGAGACAGAAGGGGAGAGTGATACCTGTCCAGTCGTGGTCTCCAATAAACCACCTTCTTTATTCAAACTAACCAAAACCGGTTACAACCTATCCTCCAACCTATTTATGCTTGATTCCCTAGACTCCTAGTCCATTTAGGACTCTTATTACTACTCTAAACCAGGCTGTCGACTAGCCCTCTTTTACAACCTTTATTAATTTCAAATAAAACCTAATAATTTTCTAATTACGCCTAAGACCCTTGGCAATCAATCCTTATTACATAAAACTCCTTATGACAATAAATCTCTGCCAAAATAACCCTAAACAAATCCCTAAACTTTCCAGGACCAGGAATCTTTTATTCTAAGGCCATAAATAAACCCAGAAACAACCCTAAAGTTTCTGGAAACAACCCTAAAGCTTTTAATTCCTTCATAGCTTCCAGGGCCCTTTCCAGTTGGTTTGGGCTTAGGCCTCCAGAGAGGGTAGGCCCTTTCCAGCCAGGCTAGGGCTGCGTCGTCAATTATGAAGATTAAGGTTTACATGCAAGGAATTAGTAGTAAGTTGCTGGTTTAAGTTTAAGATTAAGACTTAATAGTCGTGGTTAAGGTAAAATTGCTGGTTTTCTCAGTACCACAACTTGAGCGTGCACATCGTGTGATTAAATTCCATTTTGACTGCAGAAAATGGTTTAAGCTTTTGCATTAATAACTGAATACACTATAGCCTTGTTTATTTTTGTTCCTTGGTTGAAAGTTAATAGTTTCATTTTTTTACTTGCAAATGAACCCATCCAGAGCACAAGTAAGTGATGTAATCAAAGACAAATGAAATATCGAACATAAAAAAGGAAAGCAATGAGAGATAGAATCAACATAATGAAAGAGTCAAAGACAAACTAATTGAAAGATAAAACATAAAAAGAAAACAATATAGAAAAATCAAAATAAGTGAAATATTAAAATTAAAATTATATAAAAAAAATCAAAGATGCAGTTGTAGCAGTAGTGATAAAATCTAGTATGAAAAAAACATGTTGAAATATGTAACCATTGAATATGTGCAATCCTAAAAATTGATTATTGAATATTGTTGCACGACATCATCATTTGATTCCCTTGTAATGTTACTGGTTTCATGTGGTATACAATTGTTCCTATGAATGTGATGGATCCTATCCCTTCAATAGGAGCTACCTTCATTTGGATACCCTTAGTATTAGAAGGCAGATCTTTCTAAATATGTTGTGGAGCAAATAACTAGAAAAAGTAAAAAAAGCATGGTTTAAAAAAAATAATAATAATTTAGAAAAAAAGTAGAAGAAAATAAAAGAAAATATGTATTTTAAGGAAGCTTTTATCTCACAGTTCTTGTTAAGCATGTGATGCCTGAACACACTACTCACCCTGTGTGTTTCC
>JAOXJP010233133.1:0-10364 GCA_025762735.1 Platanus orientalis | reverse complement strand
ATATATATATATATATATATATATATATTATTTTTATTTTTTTGTAAGTTGTTTGACACGTTACAAATGCTATGTGCCATGTGACGGAACAAAAGATCTCTTGTCATGTGACGTGTCATGTGGTGGGATAAAAGATATCTTGCCATGCGACGCATTATGTGGTTGAACAAGAGACCTATTGCCATGCAACGCACTATGTGGTGGGACAAGAGACACCTTAACATGAGACGCGCCATGTGACGGGACAAAAAGGAGATGATCCATTGCAATGCCACATGCCATGTGGCAGGACAATAAGGGTATTTTGGAAAATCTTTACGGATTCAGTTCGGATCCGTTTTTTGATGCATCAACCTTTGATAGACGTGAACTTGTAGTGCTTTTCAAGGTTTTCGGGCATTCCAAAAGCACTGGCACAGTCAAAATTTGATTCCAACATATACAGGATGACGAATATTGATGACACGATAATCCAAAAAATGTTCGGTTGCATTTTGGAGGAGCAAAATGGTCAAATTTTAAATAGGTTAATTCACATAAAATGCAACTTCGGATTTCTTCGGAATGTTGGTTTAATTGGTTCGCTCGTCCAGTATTCGATCATGAAATTATATGCAAACTTGTATCCCAGCAAATCCTATATTTCGGTTACGGTAATGATTGGGAGCTAGTGGGGTCCCCCATGAAAATTCCGCAAAAAACAGACTTTTGAGGGTTAAAGAACTTGGGATGTAGGGGATTAGCTAGCTGTCTTTTGGGTGCCAGGGGCACCTTTGTAGGCCGAACAAGTGTTTGTACGGGAGGAACAGAACTACGAGAACATGAGTGGTAAAACCATAATTTATCAGCCAAGAATGCTTCACGTAGGAAGGTTTACGAGGGCTAAGAAAATATGAAAATATTGTAATTAGTTGTCTGAAAATTGGGTTGTTGCACAACTATCGGTGAATCCCCGAAGATGACAGTTTATCAGAGACTGGTGTATTTCGAAAGAATGAAGACGGTTCCGAAAACCGAAAGATCGGACCCGAGTACGGATCTGCATATAATTTAATGTTCGTAGTACCTTTGTAATCGGAATGTCCGCGAAAAAATTTAAGGGCATGTATTAAACCTCCTAAAGTCCTAAGCTTCCTAAACCAGGGTTGCCTAAGGTCTGATCCTAAACATTGTTTTATAGAACACATGAGATTTACTCGACGATCCGAGTCAAAATTTGGGTGCTGACAAAGGCCCTCCGAGAGGCCGGGAGGACTGAGATTCACGCCCTCGAGGGCAAACTCAAATACGCTAAGGACTCCCGCGCCAGCATGGCTGTAAAAGCCATGGACCAGGAGGCTCGCCTTGAGGAGATGGCTGCTCGCGTGCGAGAAGCCGAGAGGGATGTCTGTCAAGCTCGGGAAAAGCTAGGGAACGAGAGGAACCACCGTATTGCAGTTGAGGACAATTTCACCAACACCCTCGAGAGGACGATGAACAAGAAGGTAGTTGATGCCTTAAAGCGGGCACGCCTTGAGGCAGAGGCGGAGAGAGAAAAAGGGAGGAGATTCGGAAAGAGACCCTTGATGTAGCTATAGCCAAGTACCTAGCTTCTGATGCCTTCGGGGTCATTAGGGTCCACTGGTTTTGGGAGGGGTTCGAGGAATTCTGGGATTTAGTGATCGAACAATTTCCCGACCTAGAATTCTTGTTTATTTTGCCCGACGGGGGAGGTGTAAAGGCCGAGGAAGAACCAGTAGAGGCTAGCTAAGGAGAAGACGTAGCGACCGAGGGGGCGGTTGAAGAAGAACAAGTAGAGGCCGGCAAAGGAGAAGACATAGCGACCGAGGGGGCGGTCGAAGAGCTGGCGGTGGCTAAACCTAGAGAGGGAGAGGTGGCATTGGGGGATGGCAACCCCTAGGAATAGTTGTATTTTACTTTTTTTATGAACTTTTCTAAATTTTCAATATATGAATGAAATTTTCTTTTGTAATGTTTCTCTTTAAAATTTTCTAAGTGTTGGCGTGTGTCGTGGTGATTTCTTCTTGCACTCTCTATGCGCATATAAGTAGGCCGAGGTAAGTAACCTTAAGAGTGTAGGAATAATTAAGAAAATTTTCTAATTGTGAATGCGTCTCGGGATAATTAACTTTTATCCGAGTGGGATGAGTAACATAAAATCTTTCTGAGTGTTGGGATCTCTCAGGGTCAATATTTTAAAGACGAATAGATGTAGGTGCTCAACTAAAATCAACTAAAATTTTTTAAGTGTAGATGTATGTCGAGGACAATGCCTTCTCAACTAACGGGTCCGTTGCCTTTTAATCACCTTTTTAGAGCAGAGGAGGACGACTTAAGGGGCCTCTCATGTTTTTAGAGGAATGAGGATCCCCGGTGGTATTCTTTTAAGGCTTAAACACTTTTCCCACATGGGGGCCCTCCTTGGGCAGTGCCACCGGGTACCTTCAAAATTCTCTAATTCACTTAACTTATTTGTGAGGGGGCACAGCTGTACTTATTTGGTAGAGGGGAGTCGACTCTGGTTGTAACATATGCGTCCTAACATGCTTCGAACCTCTTTACTTTAATAAATTTGTGAGACTCCTCTTCGACTTATCCTCTATTCAGTTGGGAGATAGGCCGATTTTTCAACTCGGGGTCAATCTTGTGACCTAAGGGTTAATCTTGTAACCCGGGGGCTAGTCTTTTAGCCTGCGAGGTCCTAGAAAGATGTGTCAATCTTGTGATCTAGGGTCAATCTCGTGATTTAAGGGTTAATCTTGTAACCCGGGGGCTAGTCTTGTAGCCTGAGTAGGAAATGAAAGGATCTGGAAAGTTGGGTTGATCTTATGACCTACGAGTTAATATTGTAACCCAGGGCTAGTCTTGTAGCCTGAGCTCGAGGTGCCTGGAAAGTCTAACCAATCTTGTGGCCTGAGTCAATCTTGTGACCTGAGGGTTAATCTTGTAACCTGGGGCTAGTCTTATAGCCTAAGCATAATGGCCCGTAATTTTGTCGACACTGCATAATTAGAACATTTCAGCAGTTAGAATCATAACATCAATTTTATTGATAGTATTTTCTCAGATGCTCTATATTCCATGGTCGCAGTGGGGACTCCCCCTACATCGTTTCAAGGTGGTAGGTCCCGAGCCTATTACAACATATTAACTAGTAAGGCCCTTCCCAGCTCAGTCTCAGTTTTCCCTCCGCCGGATCTTGTGTCGACAAACTCACCTTCCTAAGAACTAAATCCCCGACTACAAATCTCCTTGGCTTGACCCAAGAATTATAATACTTGGCCATTTTTTGCTTGTAAACGGCTGTCCAAAGTGCAACTTATCTCTTCTTTCTTCCAAAAAATCAAGGTTATTTCTGAGGCCTTCTTCATTCTTCTCTTAATCGAAGTTTGTTGTTCTGTGTGCGGCCATTCTAATCTCAACAACACAACCTTGGTTCCAAAGTTTGTTGTTTTGTGTGCGGTCATTCCAATCTCAACAACACAACCTTGGTTCCAAACGCCAGTGAGAATGGCGTTTCCCCTGTGGGAGTCCTCACCATAGTGTGGTATACCCAAAGGATGCTCGACAGTTCCTCAAGCCAAAAGCCTTTGGAGCTGTCAAGTCTCTTCTTGATTATGCCCAGGAGCGTTCTGTTAGTGACCTCCTCTTGGCCGTTGGCTTGAGGGTAAGCCAGGAAAGAGAAGTGATTTTTTATACCGAGCTCTATGCAAAATTTATGATACCGGGCGTTATCGAACTGCTTAACATTGTTAGTGATAATGACACAGGGAATCCCAAATCGGTAAACGATGGACTTTCAGGTGAAGTCACAGATGTTCTTCTCAGTGATTTTTGCCAAGGGTTCAGCCTCTACCCACTTAGTGAAGTAGTCGATGGCCACTACTAGGAACCTCATATATTCTTTCCCCATAGGGAGTGGCCCGACTATGTCAATTCCCCACTGTGCAAAGGGCTAGGGCCCTGCTATCGGGACTAATTCTTCTTTAGGCTTCCTGGGAATGTTGACAAATCTTTGACACTTGTCACACCTTTGAACGAGGAGAGCGGCATCTTTTTGCATAGAGGGCCAATAGTATCTAGCTCTAATTGCTTTGTGAGCCATCAACCTGCCTCCCAAGTGGCTCCCACATATCCCCTCATGTATTTCTTGGAGCACATAGTCGGCTTCCTCCTCGAATAGGCATCTAAGCAGTGGGAGAATGAAGCTCCTCTTGTAGAGAATGTCATAGAGAAAGAGATACCGGCTCACCCACGTCTTCACTTTTCTCGCCTCTTCTTTATCATCGAGTAACTCGCCATTCTTCAAATACCTTATGATCTGAATGGCCCATTTGGGCTCGAGGCTTGCCATATTAACTTCCTTATCTTCTCCTGTCTTGATACTTGGCTTGGGCAGGTGCTCAACAATGATCCCGGGGTTGAGGCTCTCCGCGGTGGATGATGCAAGTCTGGCTAACCTATCAGCTTCTTTATTCTCTCATCGTAGACCTCATTATCTACTAAAATGCCCGAATCGGGACTTCTCTTTCTCTACCATGGCAAAGTATTATTTCATCCACTCGTCCTTCGCCCCATACTCCCCTTGTATTTGTCCTACCACCAACTAGGAGTCGCTGTTGACCTTAACCCTTTTGGCCCTTAGTGTGCGGGCAAGATGTAGTCCTATGATTATTGCTTCATACTTAGCATCATTGTTAATTGCCTTGAACCCAAACCTTATGGCATAATCGAGCTTGCTTTTCTCCGGTGTGACTAAGACAACTCCTCCCCCAGCTACACTATTGGTGGAGCCATGCACGTGAATAATCCACTCTGCCTGGCCCACTTCTTCTTCCTTTTGTTGTTCTTCTTGCATTTCAGTCTCTGTGCCTGGTGCATGAGTGTACTCTACAATAAAGTTCACAACAACTTAGCCCTTGATAGCTCCCCGAGGGTAGTACTCAATGTCGAACTAACTTAACTCCACTGACCACTTGACCAATCTCCCCGAGGTCTCGTGTTTGTGCAGTATGGTCCTGAGCGGTTGATCTGTCAGCACCCGGATGGTGTGGTCCTAAAAATAGGGCCTTAGTCGTAGGGCCATGACAACTAGGGCGAACACCATCTTCTTTGCCCATGGGTACCTTCCTTTGCTTCCCTGAAGACTCTGTTGGTATAATATATTAGCGCTTGTATCCTGGCTTCTTCCCTTATCAGCACTGAGCTCACTATTGTCTCTAATACTGACAGGTACACATAAAGCACCTCGCCTTGCTTTGGTTGATTGATCAGCGGTAGGTGGCCGAGGTGGTCCTTCAGTTCCTAGAATGCCTTATCGCATTCTTCGTCCCAACAGAAATCTTTCTTCAGTAGGTGGAAAAAGGAGCAACACTTATCTATGGCCCAAGAGAGGAATCTACTAAGCGCGGCACCCTCCCGACCAGAAGTTACACTTCTTTTGTGTTCCTCAAAGGTTGTATGTCGAGTATGGCCTTTACCTTCTAAGGATTCGCCTCTATCCCCCGTTAAGACACCATAAACCCGAGGAACTTTCTGGCTGACACCTCGAAGGCACATTTGGTGGGGTTGAGCTTCATCTTATGCTTCCTTAAGATCTAGAAAGTCTCGCTCAAATCTGAGAGTGTTGCTACTCTAGAAGTCTTTTTACCAGCATATCGTCCACATACACCTCAACATTCCTCCCGATTTAGCTTTTAAACATCTCGTTGACAAGCCTCTGGTAAGTTGCCCCTACATTCTTTAATCTAAGGGCATGACCTTGTAGTAGTAGAGTCATCGATCGGTGATAAAGACAGTTTTCTCCTGGTCACACTCGTATATCTTTATTTGGTTGTACCCCAAGAAGGCATCCATGAAGTTAAGGGTTTGGTGGCTAGCCCTTGAGTCCACCAAATTATTGATCCTAAGAGTGGGAAGCTGTCTTTTAGACATTTTTTTTTAGGTCGGTGAAGTCGACACACATACGCCACTTCTCGTTCGGTTTCCACACCATAACCATATTTGCCAACCAGTCGGGGTAGTTACTTCCCTTACAAAACCAGCTGCCAAGCATTTTTCCACTTTCTCCGCAATCGCCTGATTTCGTTTTGGAACAAAATTATCTTCTTCTTCTTGATGGGTTTCAAAGCTGGGTTCACATTCAATCGGTGTACAACTAGTCAGGGATCTATTCCTAGCATGTCTTCATGCGTCTAAGTAAACATGTCCCGGTTCTCGATGAGGATGTCTCACAACCACCTTTTGAATTCTCTCGTCAGGTCTAACCCTACTCGGGTGACTCTCTCGGGCGTGTTAGAATCAAGGATAATGTCTTCTAGTTCTCCTCCTAGTTTTGCCACCACTCGGGTCCTCTTATTTCAAACCTCTAGGATTGTCAATTGACATACTCTCTTTTGGGGCCAGCTCCCCCGTGAGTAAGGTCATATAACATTCTCTGGCTGTCATCTGGTCCCCTTAACTTCTCTAACTCCCCCCTCAATTGGGAAGCACATCAAAAGATGATAGGTTAATGTGATTGCCCTCAGTTGATTCAGTGTCGGCCTTCCGAGTATTGCATTGTAAGCGAAGGGGCAGCCGACCACTTGGTGACCTGCCGGTCTCTTATACCAGTTGTGACTGGCAAACCGACCATTCTTAGTGGAAGTAACTGATCACCCATGAACCTAACCAAGGGCATTTGCACGAGCCTAAGCTTATCTCGCTCGATACCCATTTGATTGAAGGCCGAGAGGTAAAGAATGTCCGTTGAGCTCCCATTGTCGATGAAGATACGACGCGTGATGTAGTTTGAAATACCTAATGTCACCACTAAGGTGTCATCGTGTAGCTGACTCACCCCTTGGGCATCTTCTGCAGAGAAGGTGATGGGAGGGTGCTCTGACTTGTGATGCTTTATCGGCCTTTCTATCATCATCATTTATCAGTCTCTCTCTGCACGGATCTGCCTCGTGTGTGACCTTCTTACTGAGCTAGACTCTCCTCCCCTAGAAAAACCGTCAACTATTACCTTTATCTCCCCTATTGGCCCTTCAGGCCTTCTTTCTTCTCAAGTAGGAGGGTCCCAACGGGTGTCTTTGCGTTTGGTCGGGTGCCGTCCAGCAACAAATTTCTGCAGCCACCCTCATTGAATAATGACCTCTATTTTCTCCTTTAAGTTAAAGCAATCGTTGGTGTCGTAGCCATGGTCCTGGTGGAAATGACAACACTTGTCGTGGCTTCTCTTCTCTGACGGGCCACAGATCCTCTCGGGCCACTTGATACTCGGGTTGTCCTTGATATGGAGAAACACTTACTCCATAGCTGCGTTGAGAGGGGTATAGTTTTGAAACCTACTTGGGGAGGTTTACTCGTGGCCTGATCCCTCGATTGACGTTGTCTTCTCTTACCCACCCACCTCTATCTTCCCGCGATGCTTGTTGTTGCTCCCTCTTTCTCTTATCAGACTGTGAACTAGGCATGGCATCTCATTCTCGTCTGGCGCTAAGGGTATCATCAGCATTTATGTGTTGTTGCGCCTTCACCATGAGGTCAGTCATGCGAGACTGTAGACTCTTAGAGAGAGAGAGAAAAGGAACTTGGAGGGTAGCAGCCTAGCCATGAGAGTGGTCATGATCATATTCTCCTTAGCATTATCCACCTATAACATCTCTTTATTAAACCGAGACATATAGTCTCATAAGGACTCTCCCCTGTTCTCCTTGATGTTCAGTAGATAGATGACTGGCTTCCGGTGCCTCTGATCGTCGATGAAATAGCCGACGAATTGCTGACTCAGTTTTGTGAAGTTCGATATGCTGTTAGGCTTCAACCGACTGAACCAAACCTTGGCGGACCCCTTGATTGTCGTTGGGAAAGCCCGACAAATAATTTCGTTAGGGGCTGTCTGGAGGTTCATATGTGTCTTGTAGGCCTCCAAATGATCGAGAGGATCTTTTCCATTGTCAAACATCTACATTTGCGATGGCTTAAACTTGTTAGGGAGTGGTCAAGCCATTACCTCCGGGGTGAAGAGATGGTCCATTATCTGGATCAGCTCGTTGATGGTGGCTGAGGCTTTTCCTTTCAGGGCTTCCTTCATGGTTGCCATTTCCCTTCTCACATCTTCCATCTTCTATTCCTAGAAGTTTGGGATGTGGATCCTTTCTCCAAGGTGACTTGCCTCCCAGAACTAGGAAGCCATGATGCTTACTGCCTCATCTTCACGTCCCTGGTCATGGCTCCCAGCTGGAGGGGCATGGGGTCCCAACAGTCCTGCGTCATTATCACTGGGTGCATCTCTCTGGCCTCTTAGTTCTTGTATAATCTCTCGATTCTGCTCCATCAACAGCTACACACTTGTCGTCAGCCCTTGGATCCTCCGTTCAAGGACAGCCACCTTAGGGTTTCGAGGTGTATTCTATCGGAGACGGAGGCTTCTAGTCCATCAACTCCGGCACGCTAGTCATGTTAAGCCGCCATTGACTTGGTTTCAACCATGCGGACCTTACGTTCTTCAGGAAACGGTAATTCCCATAGACGAAGCTAACTGATGGTGTATCAGTTTAGCGGGATCCTTTACACTGATCAGATGGTCCCACGATCGTCTCAGGTCTCTGGCATGGTGGGCTTTGCACACGGAACAAGAGGAGGTCAGGAAGCTAGGCCCCAGCGGGGTTTCGACCTTTAGTTCTTCGACTGTTAAGTCAGTTAACAAGGGGATCATAGAAGTAGAGCTTTCTCTCTCTCTTTAGGATTTCTGATGTCTCATACCTGGAGAATGAAGTGATACCCGTATTTATAGGCTCGAGTAGTGATGTATCAAAGAGGATCCCACATGTCACTTTCCCCCATGTTTTTTGCCGCGTCTCCCCCTGCTCTTTTTGTCATTTTCTCATAATTGTCAGACCTGCTGCAGAGAATATTATCTTCTCATAATGGTTTTGTGCTTATCTTTAAGAGGAGTAGTAGGGGTTGTCGTGTTTCTGTGCATCGGGGGATTTTGGGTCCCGGGTACCTTGTGGTATCGATCGATCTCTGGTTGTCGGGAGATCTGAGTGATAGTCGAGGTTATTCACGGAATACTTGGGGTCAAGTACCGATGGGTGTTTATGGCTTTACACTGAGGGCCTCAACATTTGATGAGTCGGAGGGCCCGGGCTAGTCTTCTTAGGAACTCTTTGGGTTGGTCCTTCTAAGGTTGGGACTGCCCTAGTTTATCAGGTTCCATGGTTTTTCTACGATTTGGGGTTTTCCACATAAATAATGTGATCTTGTGGTGTTCTTGTTTGATTATTTTTCTTTTAATAATATATTGCATCCCATGATCGTGGATTAGATAGATCCTACCAATTTGGATGGGTTTGATTGATATTCATGTGCTCGAGTGCCATAAAATTGCAGGGAGGGCAATGGTGAATGAGCTGAAAGCGATGCTCAATGTTGTGGATCCCCAGCCTCCAGGGAAGTTGGTTCGATGAAGAGGAGGAAGTTCGATATGCCCGGGGGCAGCATCCAGAAGGAAATTGCAGCAGGTGTAGCTGAGGTTGTTGAAATACTCAATCAAGAGAATGGGAGTGCTGCCTTTGAAGCTGCTTGTGAGAATATGTAAAGACGAAACCGTATTTTATGTTGTAGCCTGTAGGCTTCTCCTAGGCAAAAGAGTGCACCAAGGGCCCAGGCTTGTCCCTTGGAGTTGAACTGGCTGCTGCCAATACAAATAGCTATAAACCAGCAACCTACCCCAAGTAATTCCCCACTGAGTCTCAATCCTCAAATTAGCATGGGAGCTTCTGGCCAGTAATTGTGCCCATCAATTGATCCCAAAGGTGACTTCCTTCTAATATTATTATTATTATTATTTTGGACAAAGGAAACGCTTATTATGAGATTATATCTTTTGGTAACATGCTCATTATTGGGATTCTTCATTTGTTTTTATTCTTCTTTTCATGGAACATAAGGTTGGGGGTTAAGCAGGACTCTAGCTACGATTACATATACGTATACTTGGCTCCTCAATTCTATCTACAGTTTTGAGAATATAAAGAAATGCTAATCTCTGATAACTAGACGAAGGGTGCCATAAAATCCTTCCCTTCAATCTTAAAAAGCCATGAGAGCAAGCTGTTGAAAATTCCGTTTTTTGGGACCTTGGATGCAGCTGTTGAAATCTGCCGAATTGAATTGCGTAATTTGATTTCCATTGTTTAGATTATTGAGGAAAATGGTCAGAGGGTCAGGTCACCCGGACTCTACCATATGCAGTGGTTCAATGAGCTAAGAAGCCAAGCCGGGCTTTGCCTAGCTCAGCTCAGACTCATCACATGGCTTTGCCTAGCTCAGCTCAGACTCATCACACAAGGATTAGGCAGCCTGAGGTAGGG
>JAOXJP010233132.1:0-10364 GCA_025762735.1 Platanus orientalis | reverse complement strand
AGAATGTTGTGCCGCTATCTTAATAATATAACCTGTTTGGGTTTTTTTTTTTTTTTTTTTTTTTTTTTTTTTTTAATTTTGAAAATTTTAAAAGGGGGACCCACCCACTATGGTCGCCCAAGGGTTAGAAAGATCCTGGAAAAGTGTCGGTCTTCAAAGCTTTAGAGGTTAGGAGTTGAAGGTGATTCTCGTGGGATGTCCAGAAGGACCTGTTTCACGTCGGGTAGTTATAAACTCCACTAAAAGTCTTCAAAATTTGATAGTTGAAGTGGTTGGATGGATGATTTAGGATTGTACAGGGGTATGTGACACCCTGGTATACCAAAATCAATCAAAGCCTTTGCAGTTTTGGTCTGGAGCTCAATCTCCTAGATTGGCCAGAAATAGGTTCTGATGCCTGGGGTGTTTGTTTTTTGCCTGTAATTGCTTCATTTCAGCAAACTCAAGGGGGGAATGTGCAAAAATGGTGTCCCCTGCCCCTAGAGGAACTCCTGGAGGTGTTGCAATGATCGGAAGTTCGAATCTAAGGTGTTGGTAGTCGATTTTCTACAGAAAACTCAGTTTCAACAAACACAAAATCTAAAAACTATAATAATAATAATAATAAGAAAAAGATGGGAGAAGAACCTTTGACCCAAGGGGAGGGAGTGGCCTCCACCACTATCATCTAGGTGGGGGCCTAGTCCCATTTCAGGGTTTTAGGGTTCTTCAACTTGTAAACAAGGAGGAAGAAAAAGAGAGAACGTGAGTTCCAAGTTCAAATATTATTGCCTAAAAATAAAGCTTGGTCGTGAGCTCTATAAATAGTCCCATGGCTAAGGCAAGTTACATAAAATAGAAAATAGACCAAAATACCCCCTGTCTACCACTCTCATGACAGAAATACCCCCTTAACAACTACAAAAACTTAAAAAACCTCACAAACATGTGTTCCCTCCCACAAGAGACAAAGCAACATAAAATAAATAAAAAAGATTTTAATGGAACCATAACATGGGTACATCTTTCCTGCTCTTCCTATGGTAGACTTGGAACTCACGACTAGACTCGATGTCTTCATCAATTCTCCCCTCCTAGGAAAGAGTCGTCTTTGATTCTAAACGATTATGATATTGCTCCAAAATGTAAGATCAAGGCGTTGCAACTCACTCTTTGTTGGCCATGTACTATCAATATCCAGTCGGCCCTTCCACTTGACGAGGTATCTCTGATAACTTCCCCATTGAGTGGAAACAATCTAGTCATCTAAAATGGCCTCAATTCTCCCTCCAAATAGTAACTGGTGGAAGTGTTGGCATAGGTTGAGGAGACTGAGGGGTCAAAGTTTGTGTGTCTGCAAAAGGATTAAGATCAGGAGTGGACTGGCCATGATAGGGTACAAGGTCCTCATTAAATGTAGAGCTGATCCCTAAGTCAGTCGGAATATCCAAAACATACGTATTAGGTCCAATCTTGTTTAGAACTGTGTAAAGTCCCGAACTCCTCACATATAATTTCTGCATGACCCTAGCTGGGTATCGCTCAGGGCGGAAACAAACCATAACTAAATCACCGACCTGAAACTCGCGATGTGAACGGTGCAAATCAGTCGATTGTTTATATCTCTCATTGCTCATAGCAATTCTACACTTGATCTCCTGGTGTAATGTATGTATATGTAATGCAAATGTAGATGCAGACTCAGATGGACGATGGGATGCAAACATAGGAATCAGGTCTATAGGAGCCCTAGGTTTATAACATGTGACTATCTCAAATGGACTCATGCTAGTTGTCCTATTGACCAAACTATTATATGCAAACTCTGTGGTAGACAAGACAGTATCCCATGCCCTAAGGTTCTCATCAACCAGACATCTAAGTGATGTTCTTAGACTTCTATTCGCCACCTCAGCCTGCCCATCTGTTTGAGGGTGGTAAGTAGAAGAGAATTACAGCTTGGTACCCATCATCTTCTAGTGTCTTCCAGAAATAATTGACAAATCTGACATCACGGCCAGACACTATGGACTTGGACACCCCATGTAAACGGACGATCTCATCAAATAATAGATGAGCGACCTTGGAGGCATCCAAAGTCTTGACGCATGGTATAAAGTGGGCCATCTTGGAAAAATGATCCACTATAACCATCACGGAATCATGCTGTCTCGGGGAACGAGGAATGCCTAACACGAAGTTTGTACTCACATCCTGCCATGGACTGTGAGGTACAAGCAATGGGGAATACAAACCTGGACTCTGTTTCCTTTGTTTTGCCAGCTGGCAAGTATGACACTACTCTATCACTTTTGTTACATCCTGTTTCAAACTGGGCCAACAGAAACGGTTCTCAACTAGAGCAATGGTCTTGTTTTGACTGAAGTGGCTAGCCACGCCACCTGCATGCATCTCCCAAATCAGAAAGTCCCTCACAAAAGTGCGAGGAAGACATAATTGCGTACATCGAAAGAGATACCCGTCCTGAATCACAAATTCTCTGCTCCTCATTGGCTAATTGTCCTACAAGGAGTGGAAGATGGTACTAAAATCCAGATAAGACTCATAATCCTCTCTGAGTCTGTCAAACCTGGTCACTTGGACACTCATCGTCTACAGCATGTAGACTTTTCTACTCAATGCATTTGCAACATTGTTTTTTGAACTGGCTTTCTATTTTACTACAAATGTGTACTCCTGAAGATATTTCACCCACTTAGCATGTCGTGAGTTAAGTTTATTCTGAGAGCCTAAATATCTCAAAGCTTCATAATCAGAAAATAAGATGAACTCCTGTGGCAATAGGTAATGTCGTCAATACCTGAGGGACTGGATCACCGCATAGAATTCTTTGTCGTAGGTGGAATACTTTTGCTTAGCTTCATTAATTTCTTGCTAAAATAAGCCACTAGATGTCCTTCCTGAGTAATGACACTGCCTATTCCAACCCTAGATGCATCATATGCAACTTCGAAGACTTTGAAAAAGTCAGGGAGTCGCATGATAGGAGCCTCAGTCATCTTCGACTTGATCTCCTGGAAGGCCTTGGTTGCTGCCTTGGTTTACTTAAACTCACCTTTATGGATGCAGTCTGTAATAAGGTGCTATGGTAGAATTAAATCCCCGGATAAGCCACTTGTAGAAAGTGACCAAACCATGGAAACTACGAACCTCATGGATACTAGTAGGCTCAGGTCATTCTACAATAAATTTGATATTTTCAGGATAAGCAGTTATCCCATCATCTGATACAACAAATCCTAAGATCACCTATGGTGTTATGAACGTGTACTTCTTAAGATTTGTGTATAGGTTCTCTTGACGGAGTATCTCACATACACTTCGGAAATTGCTCAAGTGAACCTCCCTACTAGTGCTGTATATAAGAATATCATCGAAGTATACAACCAGAAACTTCTCTATGTAGGGCTTCAACACTTGTGTCATAACCTTCATAAAAGTACTTGGAGCATTGGAAAGTTCAAAGGGCATGACAAGCTACTTATACATTCCGTCCTTCGTCTTGAAGGCGGTTTTCCACTCATCCCCTAGCTTGATTCTAATTTGATGGTAGCCACTTTTAAGATCTATCTTAGAAAGGATAGTAGCTCTAACCATTATATCTAGCATGTCATCAAGTTTAGGGATGGGAAACCTATACCATACCGTGATCTTATTGATGGTTCTACTATCAACACACATCTTCTAAGAACCATCCTTCTTTGGAGTGAGAAGTCCAAGTACGACACATGAACTTATACTCTCCCTGATGAAACCCTTTCTCAACAGTTCATCCACTTTTCGCTTTAGCTCGGTATGCTCTGTAGGTTTCATCCTATAGTGGGGTAGATTGGGAAGAGTTGCTACAGGGACCAGATCAATGGCGTGCTGAATATCATGCATTGGTGGTAAGTCATTTGGCAAATCCTCAGGGAACATCTCCCCAAACTCTCTGATGAGAGGCTCTACCTTAACTGAGAGATTAGAAATGCTCTAGCAACTAATGTAAACATTGGTGCATCACCTTGAACCTCCTGCTATATCTCTTTAGGGCTAAGAATGTTCAAGGTCTTTGACTGTAGACCCTTCACATCCTTCCCTTGGTTCACCTGACTTTTGCCTCTAGACTGAGCTTTTGGTGAGAGGGGAGTGAACTTGATTTTCTTGCCCTTGAATTCGAATACACACATGTTGGACATGCCATACAATGTGACATTCAAATCAAAGAGCTAAGGTCAGCCTAGGATCATATACCCTACATCCATAGGCATGACGTCACACCATATCTTGTCCTTGTACTGACCAAACTCAATAAACACATGATATCTATGGGTGATTAGGATGGAAGCGGCATCTACCCACGACACTCGGTAGGGCTAAGACTGGGGAGTGGTGGTAAGTCCAAGCCATTTCACATTATCAGTAGAAACCACATTAGTGCAGCTTCTACTGTCAATGATAACTCTATAGCTTTTCTCTCCATACCTGGCAAAGGTACAAAAGATAGTAGTTTTTCGCCAATCCTCTTTTGGAACAAACTAGGTGAGAGCACATCTCACTACCCAGATAGGTGTTTGGGGAGAGGGATAAATAGAATAGGAAGGTCTCATGACAGCTAAACAACTATCCTCTCTCTCTTTCCATCATCATCACTTGGGGCCTGGACAAGATCAACAGCCTCATCTATACCAGTTTCCTCATCATCTATTTACTGATCTACATTGACCTCCTCCTCAGTATTGTCCTCTATAACTAGAGCAAGTTTTTTATGCGTAAGACAAACCTTGGAATGATGACCTACCCCACCACACTTATAGCATCTATCAGAATTGCTTGAAGAATGAACCTTGGCCTCCTCTTTTCCTCGATTAAGTATTGGGCTAGTCTTAAAGGGCTCATAACCAACTCTAGGTGGCTATCCTCCTGATGTGGATCTGACATTTGGGCATCTAGGATCTTGAGGTCGTAGAACCGAAGGTTTCACATACTTTTCCATGTCCTGTGCTATCCTGTAGATCTGCTCTAGGGTGGTGATGTAGTAGGGTATAAGTTCCTTCTGAATCTTAGGTCGGAGCCCCATCTTGAAACGAGTGATGGTCATCTCTGGACTCTCATGGACTCCACATCTCAATCTACTATCATCAAACCTCGTGATGTAGTCTGCAACGCTAGATGATCCTTGGGAGACTGCGTTATATTGCTCGAGAAGTCTAGTATGATAATGACATAGAACATACTTCTCCTTGAGCTTCTCACGCATCTCTGCCCAACTAGAGATGGGTCTCTCATGTTTCTAATAAATCTGCTGCTCAACTGAATCCTAGTACAACTGAGTTAACCCAACTAGCTTCATCTTAATGAATTTAACTTGCCTATAAAGAGAGATATCATACTAGTCAAAGTACTGGTCCATGCCTCTAATCTAGTCCAAGAAGCACTTGGGGTCTAAGTGTTCATCAAAGATGGACATCTCAACCTTCATGGATTTCAAGGTTGTCTCCTTTAAATCTCTAGGATCTCTATGATCATTATGCCCATGTTGTCTTCTGAAACCCCTAGGATCAACATCATCATCCTCAAATTTTAGGGATCTCATATTTGCTTAGGATCCTCATCTTAGGTCCTTCAGAGTGAAGTGGAGACTTACCCCTAGGTGGAGTCCTCCTAGGCTCATGTCTAGGGTCAGAACTAGGATTGTGCCTGCCCTGACTATGAATAGATCCATGACTCGAAAGGTGGTCCGAGTGAGGCTCTATCTGAACCCCTCTCCTCTCTCCCTTCCTGAGAAGCTCTCATGGTGCATTGAGCTACCTCTCTACAGACTTCCTGCATTTGCTCGAGGATGTTCTTGTGGCTAGCTTCCTTGCTTGGGTCAATCTATCCACCTTCTTTGCCAAGTCCTTAGGCCAGATCCTGAGTGAGTTGGGAGCTAGTTTATGCTTTTAGGGACATTTTGTGGTGCTAATCTAGTCCGGATCTAATGGGTATACACCAAAGGGCACGGGATGGGTGATCCTAAAGACTCCCTAAAATATCTAAAAGAAAATCTAAAGGTGAAAAATATGCTAATTAAAATAAAGTATGCAATGCTTATGTAAAATAAACAAAACTAACCAACTATGCTTAAACTACACTTAACATGCAACTTACGGGCAACTCTAGCCTAAGCTCTGATACCAAATCTGATGCAGCATGCAAGGTAGTGAATGTGTGCACAGGAAATAAGAATAAAATTACTAAAATAATGAAAAAAAATAAACAAGATTCCTACTTGCAAGTCCACATGCTAATTCAAATAGTTCTTAAATTAAGCTCAACATGTAATAGAAGACTTAGGGTGCACAAAATAATAAAGAATCAAAGGCCTAGCTAGTATGTTTGATTATTGAGTCAAATCAAGGATGGGAAAAATTTAAACAAGGCCCAAACAAAAACATATTTTGGATGAAAATTTTCCAAAAGTGCTTAAATTAGGTCAAAATCAAGGGAAACAACTCAAATAATTCCAAGAATAGTTTGAGGCATAAAGATGGATTTAATAATATATTTAGGCAATCATAATATTTTATGGGTGATCTGTTTAAATTAAGAAATTGAAAACTCAGATCTAGGCCATATACCGCAACATGCCAAAAATCCCTACTTTTAGAAATTTGTAGGTAGTGCTAGAAGAGAGAAATTAATATTTGATTTTGATGTAGAATTCTTCCTTGATGTTGTCAATAATGATTGTAGTCGATTTCCAAGACCGAAGGGTTCATTTTTGAGATTTCCAAAATTTTCAAAAAAAAATAGTCTCTCAGAATGTAGTGCCGCTAGCTTCAGAATAACTTGTTTGGGTTTTTTTTTTTTTTTTTTTTTAAATTTTGAAAGTGGGATCCACCCATTAGGGTCGCCCAAGGGTTAGAAAGACCCTGTAAAATAGTTGGTCCTCAAAGCTTTAAAGGTCAGGAGCTGAAGGTGATTCTCGTGGGATGTCCAGAAGGACCTGTTTCATGCCGGGTAGTTACAAACTCCATTGAAAGTCTTCAAAATCTGATAGTTGAAGTGGTTGGATGGATGATCTAGGATCGTACAGGGGTATGTGACACCCTAGTATACCCAAATCAATCATAGCCTTTGCAGTTTTGGTCTGGAGTTCAATCTCCTAGATTGGCCAGAAACAGGTTCTGACGGTTGGGGTGTATGTTCTCTGCTTGTAATTGTTTCACTTCAGCAAACTCAAGGGGGGGATGTGCAAAAAGGGTGTCTCCTGCCCCTAGAGGAACTACTGGAGGTGTTGCAATGATCGGAAGTTCGAATCCAAGTTGGTAATCGATCTTCTGTAGAAAACTCAGTTTCAACAAACACAAAATGTAAAAACAATAATAATAATAATAATAAGAAGATGGGAGAATAACCTTTAACCTAAGGGGAGAGAGTGACTTCCACCACCAACATTAAATTAGGTGGGGGCCTAGTCCCATTCCCAGGTTTTAGGGTTTTTCAATCTGTAAACAAGGAGGAAGAAGAAGAGAGAAACATGAGTTCCAAGTTCAAATATTATTGCCTAAAAATAAAGCCTAGTCGTGGGACTCTATTTATAGAGCCCACGGCTAAAGAAAATTACATAAAATAGGAAATAGACCAAAATATCCCCTGTTTACTACTCTCATGACAAAAATACCCCCTAAACAACTGCTAAAGACTGAAATACCCTCACAAATATGTGTCCCCTCTCACAAGAGATATAAAGTAACATAAAATAAATTAAAAAGACTCTAATGGAATCATAACATGGGTACATCTCTCCCGCGTTTCCTCTGGTAGACCTGGAACTCGTGTTTAAACCCAATGTCCTCATCAAGACTTTTAGAGAATGTTCTAAGTTATCAGGTATGATTTATTTGTACTTCATCTTGGTTTCTTCATGGACTATTGTAAGAGTTCACTATATCTTTGTTGGATTGCAATTTTTTGTTGGACAATTTAATTCATTGATTTCTTTAAGTTGGAATTGGAAAACATCAAAAGATTGTTAATGTTGGAAACTATTGCCCTTGTTAGTTTTCATTTGTGTAATTCTCTTGCAAACTAAAAGTTGGCAATAGAGAACCATCTTCTTAATAATGGAATTGCAGTTTAGGCCCTGAGAGTTGATGCAGATTTTTATTTTGTATTTTTAAAAGATAACAATTTATTAAGAAACAAAAGGAACAAAAATGACAATAATCACTGGGGAGGTGGTAAAAAGAAAAGAAAACAACACAAGAAAAAAGACCAAACACATAAATCCAAACTAAACAATCATAATTCAACAAAAAACTGACTCCTCTTCATTAAACTTAGGCCGAATTGAAACCCTATCATATAGAACTATACACAATAATAAAGAGGGCATCACAAGATTTGGCAGTAGCCTCAAAGATCCTTTGATTTCACTCTTTCCAAATGCACCACAACTGATAACCCCAGGTAAATGAAACCAAATGACATTCTGGATGCCTTCCAAATCTTGAATCCACATCTAGCAACAAATCTTTGACCGAGCAAGGAAAAGACCATGACACCTTGAGATGAGAGAACGAATTTTCAAAATTTTTACCCCATCTGACAGTGGATGAAAAGATGGTCACCCGATTCTTTATCATCTAGGCACAATACACATCTATTAGCTAAATTTCAGCCTCTACTTTTTAAATGATCAAGAGTAAGAATCTTGTCCAAATACATAATCTAGATAAAAAAGCTAACCTTGGAAAGGAGTCCCGTCACCTAAATGCCCTTATAAGAAAGAGGATTGGGGCTAAAATTTGCAAGTACAAGATAATAGGATTTAATAGTGAAATTACCCTCTTTGTTGAGATCCCAGATCCAACTGACTTTCTCATTTGGATTCAGCCTAAATTCCTCTAACACACCTAACAATCATCCCATCTCATCAATTTCCTAATCATAAGTTCCTTTTAATAATGGTTGTCCTTGCACCACAACCACTTCATCATAATTCATAGCAATGGAATCCTGTTTATTAATGACCAACTTGAAAATGACACGATATTCCTCTTTTAGAGGAACCTCACTACATCAAGCATCCTCCCAAAATCTAATGTCCTCGCCCGACCCTAGTTTAAACCTATGCTACCAAAAATCAACCTTGCCTTTCACAATGGCCTTCTAAATTCTTGAACCAAACTCCACATGCATCTCTTGGTTCCTAAACTGAATTATCTCCATACTTGACTACCACCACTTTTCTCCACAAGCTATTTCTTTCTTCACCAAACCACCATAGCCACTTCCCAAGTAATCCCCCACCCAATGTGATCTCTAATTCTCCTAATTCCTAGGCTTCCTTGGCTAACAGGGTGACACACCAACTTTCAATCAACCGAATGATATCTCTTATTGTCAACTGAATCATTCCAAAAGAAATTTGATTCCTCTCAATTTTGGCAGCGGATGAAGTGGGAATAGTTAATAGAGAAAGGAAGTAATTTGGGATACTAGCCAAAGAGATCTTTAGGAGGGTCAACTTTCCCCCTTTTGAAAGAAGAGGCACTTTCCAAGAGCCAAGACGTTTATAGATCCGATGAACCATAGGCTCCCACACAACTTTCAACTTATATTCGACACCCAAAGGAAGCCCTGGCTAACAGGGTGACACACCAACTTTCAATCAACCGGATGATACCTCTTATTGTCAACTGAATCATTCCAAAAGAAATTTGACTCCTCTCAATTTTGGCAGCGGATGAAGTGGGAATAGTAAATAGAGAAAGGAAGTAATTTGGGATACTAGCCAAAGAGATCTTTATGAGGGTCAACTTCCCCCTTTTGAAAGAAGAGGCACTTTCCAAGGGCCAAGACATTTATAGATCCAATCCACCATGGGCTCCCACACAACTTTCGACTTATATTTAACACCCAAAGGAAGCCCCAAATAAGTAGACAAGAGGGTACCCATCTTACAACCCAAAATGGTGGCCAATGCTTGAATCTTCCTTACTCCACCAACAGGAAATTAGTGAGGGAAAGAAGAAAAACAGAAGAGAAGAAAAAGAGCTTCATATAGGTAATGTTTTTACATATGTGCCTTTTTAATCCATATCCATCATCTGGATTAATTTGTTGATTCATTTTAGATGCACTAATTTTGAACTACTCTTCAGAACATGGGCTAAATCTCTAACCAATTAAAAACAAGTAGGTTAAATCTTTATAGTTTGTAGGTGGGCATCCTTATTTTGGTATCCATTGTATAGGTTGAGAAAATTTTTAGTGATGAATAGTGGTTTATAATTTCACGAGGACTTTCAATAGCATCCATGATGTAGGATATAAGCTTTGATACCAAAACTAATGCAGCACAAGGGAGAAGATACCAAAATTTGATGTAGAGTAAT
>JAOXJP010233131.1:0-10364 GCA_025762735.1 Platanus orientalis | reverse complement strand
ATCTTAATAAAATTACATAGCTCAGTGGTGAGCTTTTGAGAGTGGATGTAGGCCGTTGTGCCGAACCACTATACATCTTGTCTACATTGTGATTGTTTATGGTTTGTCTTTAAATTTTTCATTCATATTGTTAAGCATTGCACATATTGATATAATCTCACATGCAACACAATTGAACATATTCATATTCATGTGTACAATTTAATTGCAATCAAACATCGGGAACAACTTAATTAATTAAACAAGCAATTGAATTTGGGGTAATTAAAAAGAATTTTAAAAAATATCTTATTCACCCCCTCTAGGATCAATATTGGAACTTCAAAGAGCCCTCATGGTGGTGACTTTTAGAGGGATGGTGGAACCCTCCAAAGTGTTCATTAACTGGCTTTTTAGGGTTGAACTTAACCCTAACACAAAGGGGAGAAAGAATAAATGTTGTATTTTTTTGTGTCTCAGGCTTAACGCCTAAATTTTAACTCAACGCATAAATTTAATTCAGGATGAAATCCAAGCATTGGAAGCTGATTAGATCAGCATTTTAATGTGGTCTTTTACGGTGGTTTGGTGGGGTCTAATGATGTGGGACCCCTGGATTAGGTCAAAGGGTGTTTTCTAGGGTCACATTGTGTAACCCTAGAGGATATGGCCTTTATATGTGTAGAGATGTGCTCTCTTAAAGAGGGCAACTTGGTCATCTAACACAGGCCTAACGCCTAGTTTTTTTAAGCTAACGCCTGAATTTTCAGGCATTAGAGCCTAACTAACTCACCCACTTAGGTTGGGTATTTTAGTGCATATGTGGGTCCTAAGGCTAAGGGACCCTGTCAGAAGGGTAGAAGGGTAGTTCTTGAAGTGAGGGAAGCAAAACCCTAAAGGTGGGCCCCCTTGAGGATGGACATTTATCCTTTAAAAGAGGGTAGAGTGGTCATTTTATGCAGGCTTAACGCCTAACTTTTCGTCTGATGCTTGAATGTTCAACACCTAAATTTAATTTAGGGTAAATTCAGGCGTTTGGTGCCAAGGTCAACAACTAGTCTTGGTTTTTGGGCTATATAGGTGGGGCATAGAGGGGTGGAATTCTCCTGAGTCTCTAGACTAGACCTAGGTCATGTACACACTTAACTAATTTTTGAAAATCTGATTTTTATCACAAGTTTAACGCTTGAAATCCACTCCAACGCCTAAATTTCCTACTCAATGACTGAAATTAAATTCAAGCGTTGGGAGAGAAATAAAGGCCCACAGAGGTGCTTAAGCATAGGATTGGACTTCAGAGGGTTGTAGATGCCTAGGGACAAGTTTAAAGGAAATCAGAGCTCCCTGGGGTGGGTCCCATATCTTAACGCCTGAATTTTATTCCCATAAAATTCAAGCGTCAGTTACTGGGAGCAAATCAAGTAACTGAATTTCTCTAATTTGGAATCCTTAGGGTTTTCTAAAATTATGAATGCTAATAGGTAGTTAATAGGGGAATAACATGTCCAAAATTGGGCTCAAGATCATGCATACAAAAATCATATAAAAATTGACAAAAAATGAACTGAACTAGGTGACACAGAACCCAGATTTTGGAGTCTGTTTGAGGAGCCATCTTGAGGCCTTCCACAGCTCAAAAAATATGAAATTAAATAAGGAACTAGAAACATATATTAATAATAATATACTAAAATTTGAGTCTCAACTAACCAGCACAAAAATCACAAGAAATTCTACACTAAGCATGAGTCATAAACTAAAGCATGTAAAGGTTGTTGAGCCTCTACTATGTAACTTGAATTGAAGCAACTTTGATAGCAAGTTTGAACACTATAACAACATGGGAAAGGATCATATGAATGTAAAGGAACTAATTTGACCTAGGTTTAGGCTTACCTTAAGCCAAGTAAGGCTTTTGGGTTAAAAAAATCAAGTTTTCCTTCTTCTTTCTTCTTCTTCTCTTCTTTTTCTCTAGGGTTTTTTTGTTGCAACTCATGTGTACACGAAATTGGGGTTATTTATAGCCCCAATTTGGTGTGGTGGATGGTTGGGATTGCATTTAGGAATATCTCAATCAAGGGTGTAGGTTAGTTTGGTTAAATTGAGGTGTAGGGCTAGGATTAAGTTTGGGATGGGTGGCTAGGATGAGGGGGATTTGTGATAGCTGATATGACAAGGGAGGGGCTAAGATGGGTTTAGATCTTTTGGATGGAGGGTGAGGATGAGGGTGTGCCTTTTAGCATGGATTGATAACATGGAAGGGGGATGAATTTGGATGCCTTTTGCTAGGTTGTGGTTGGTTGCAAATATCAACAGAAAGCATTAAGATGCTCTTTGGAGGGGACATGAAGGGTACACTAGGGATTTGAAATTCAAAGACCTAATCTAAAGGTGAGGGGTAAGGGGTGAGGGGTGAGGGGTGGAAGTGCACTTAGAAAGATTCCAATCTAATGGATGGCAATTTGGTCCCAAGGTGTGAATGAATTAAATGCCATTAATGAGCTAAAATCTTAAAGTTTTAGCTCATTAATGTGCATTAAATGCTTCTAATATTTTTGAACCTTACTATGCCTTCCACCTTTGTGAGCTCTAGGGCTCGGAACATGGCAAACTCAGTGTCTGGTTTTGAAGTTGGGGAGATTCCGATCACAATGGACCAGTCATAACCAAATTACAAAAAGGGTAAGGGGTGAAATTAGGGTTTTTCTAACCTGAAATGCTCTTAAATGCATTCTAGAAGGACAAGATGATAAAATTGATCCTAGAAATCATCAGGTGAAAGATGACCCTTGGTCCTGGTGAGCTACAATCTTTGACTATGCTAAATTACGATATCCGAGCTGGAAACTACACCAAACATACTCTTTTGGGCACCTAGGGATTTCTTAATTAGGGATGCTCCCGTATTTTTTGTAGATTTCTACTATGGGCCAAGTTTGGAGGATTTGAAGCTTGAGGAGTCTCAAAGCTATAGGAGCTGACAGATTGACTGCTAGATTGTCGAGTAGTTGCTAAAGGATTTTTGAAGCAGGGTCACTTAGAGAACTGAACTTTTTGTAGCTGCCCGAAGGCTAGTAGGATTGAGCTGCAAGACATCCTCCAATGCTTGAGTTCATGAAATGATCTTTTGAGGACAAGGGTGAAACTGAGAAAATGGATCTGACCTTGCTGCATTATAAGTCCAAGAAAATTTCTGAGGGCATTCCATATGCCAAATACAGAGGAAAAGTGTTTTATTCTAGCCAGAGCAGAAATTATGGTTAGGAACATAAAGTTTCTATAATCCAATGAAACTTTGATACTTTGAAGATCCTAGGATTATTGTGGAGTGGCCACTGGTAGACTGAATCTCTAATTTCGGATGAATTTCCAAGAGTCGGTTGAGTGCCTGATTTTTTATCCTGATTTATTACTCTTTTTAAAGTAATTGAGGGAATCTGAGTAAATAAGTCCTGCGAAAGCTCAGGTTCCTTAGACGGTTTTTTGAAGGCCTCATGATTCGGGAACGATGGACATTGACTGATCCTGATTTGGAGGTCCGAAGAACATTTTTGACCCAATAGCGACAAATGGGGCCAGAACTGATTTTCAGCCCTTCAGAGAAGATTTGAGATTTCACAGTAGTTCAAGGTTTTGAATTTCTTCTCTCAGACTTGAAGATTTAAAGCTAAGGTCGGGATTGAGGGATGGCGATCGACTTTTCTAAATTTGAAGATCGGATAAATCTTTGAGAGCTTTTTCAAGGGTCATTTTCTAGTCAGGGTTATCATAAGTTAAGAAATTGGCTATTGTTGTTCTCGAGCAATATCTACTTTGTGATGAGTTTCTCAAAATTGGGAGAAGTAAGGATGCATAGGATCTGAAATTACACCATTCAGGTAACGGGAGAAGCTTTAGGGATCCTTTGAGGGTTTAGGGATAAATTATCAGAAGTGAAAAGGATAAAATGATAATTTTTTGCCAACAGATCGAAAAATATGAAAATGAGGATTCTTTGCCTATGATGCTTCATGACAATAAGGTTTATATAGCCAAGATAAAATTTTTGAACTGAATGGTAAATAGTGAGTTCTAGGCTTTTGAAGGTAAAAAGGTAAATGGTAATTTTTTCACCTATGATGCTTCATGACAAGAATGCTTATGGAGGCTGGAAAAATTACAGATAATGTGGGTTGAGCTCTTAAATGTGGACCCTCAAAGTCTTGTTGATGCTTTGGTAAAGGATTAAGGTTTGACCTAAAATGGTGTATTTGGACTGTAATAAGGTGCTTTGACTAATTCATTTATGACTAAAATATCTGAAAAGACTTCTTTGAGAATGTCTAACCTCTTAGAATCCAAGTTTGCTCTTCCTAAACCAAGAGTTCTTAGAGTCTTGATGCCTAAATGTTGTCATGTTGTTCTTATTTTATCAACTAACCCGAGTCAAAATTTGGGTGCTGATAGTGTCGTTATCACGTTTTTTGAAAGACAATGCCTCCCACAAAGTACAAGGAATATGGTAAAGTTAACTCTAGGATATAATCTCGCTTCGGTAGAACCTTTGTCTTTTTATGGAGTCGCACTCTCCTACAAGATGAATGAACATTGTCATTTCTTAAAGCTCATGGTGTTAGATGTTAGTCTTAGATGCTAGCTTGCTAAGTTGGTAAAGTCTATGGGTGTTATACCGTAGACATAAGTTCAAAACCTGTCATCACCTAAATTAACCACTAACATTTACCTATAAAAAAATGTTTAGTTTTAAAACTCTTAGATTTTGTCAAAATCCAGACAGTATAGCACTTCTATGAACAACAACAAGAGTGTTAGCCTCACAGTGAAAATGACCCTTCTCCCAAGGAGATTACCAAGACTCAAGAGGGTGCTCTTCTAAGAACCGAACTACCTCCTTCAAGAAAAGGGTTGGTTCAAAGGAATGCTTGAGTTCTAGGTCTCAAGCACAGTCTCCTCAAGAAAGACAATGAGACCAAGAACTTCTCAAAGAGAACAAAAAGAGCACTAGAGAAGAAGGGGTGCTAATGAGGATGAACTCCTCCTTCAAAGCTCTGGGAACACAAGGCTTGGGCCTTCTTTTTCCTCTTCTCAAGCTAACTCTTCACTCCAACAACATTTGAACTCAAATACTTTCACACACCTTTTTTCTTGTTCAGCATCCTCTCTTTTTATAGAGAAGGAATCTAGGATTTTCTCATTCTTCACAATGACATGTATAACCGTGAGGAGGCACTTTGCGATACATGTGCCTCTTCATGAAAGGTTCTTCATGATTTGAGTTCCAAGGTAGTCAATGTCAATGTACATTGTTCTTGGCTTGCGATGGGTCAACAGTTTGAGGTTTCATTAATGAGGCAATTCACAAAGACCAATGCAAGAGGAATAGGTGAGTTTACTTGAAGTGGATGATTGATGTGAGAGTACAAAAGAGATAGTTGGTTTCCTAAGTCCTTTGCAAAAGAGGTAAGCAGAGGAAATGTCAGGTCCTATGAAGGACAGGTGACTGTTTGGTTAAGGAGGTAGGTGCGCATCTCGAGGAGACATGCGCACTGCCCGAGAGATTAAGCTATCTCAACATGCATTACATCCTGAATGGTAATTGTTGACAGCTAACTATTGAGCACTGGTGCACCCAAAGATTTTTTCCATTGAGATGGTTAGAGTGAAACCAAGATCTTTCACAGTTATCCTCCTTGGCTTTTGTAGGTTCTTGATCACAATAACAGACCATTTCTAAAGATTTAGAAGTTACTCAGACGCAGCACAGTAGTCATCATTCAATTCTCTTATGGCCTTGCAAGGTTAGAGAGTGGCTACAATGAAAAGAATGCTATCGTATGCAAATTATAGGTGTGAGAGATTACCAGTCACTGTTTGGATATTTTTATCCTAATATCACATGTGCGATAACACCTCTCCACACATGATAAATATGTAGGAAGACAGTGGGTCTCCCTAGCTAATTCTCTTGGTTGGGACAACTTGTATGTTGGACTCCTATCCAACAGGGTTTGATGAATTTGGTGGTTAAGCGGTCTACGAATTATCGATCCATTTTCAACAAATCGGAACTTTCGCATGACATTCTTTAAGAAACCTCGTTCTAGCTTATGTAGGCTTTTTGTCCACCTTGAAATCAAATGCCGACATGACTTCCCCTTTTTTTTTTTTTTTTTTTTTCTTGAAAGGAGTTAGAATTTCTTGTACAATAGTAATTATTTTTATAACTATGAAAACTATGCTCAAATGTTCATTGGAAAGGAGAATAATGGACATCTTCGACCTCCCCAATCAATTGGCCAACAACCATAAAAGAAATCTCAGAGGCTAAGAGTTCTGATATTATTTGTCAACTCAAAGTGTTCGCTTTGGGAATAAGAGTGATGAAAGTCTTGCTCACGTCTTTAGTTATCTTTTTTAAATGAAAAAGAAAGTAATTGGCAATTGTGACTCGAGATTTAAGCCAATTTCCCACCTTTCCCAATGTAGGAATACTTGCACGTGGAAAAGAGGCGAAAGAGTAAATTGCCCCGTTTTCAAGTGAATTACATGCACAAGAGTGGTATAGTTGGGTCCCATCTAACTAATATTTTTAAACTATCCTAAATTTTTAATTAAATTAAAATAATGCTAAAACCATAATATTCTACGCTTCCCAACCATCAAATAATACAAGTGTAACATGTTTATTGACAAGTCCCACCTGACTGGTTGATTTTCAACGGTATGATGGGATCAGCTTTTGGCATATGATAAAGAAAATCCTGGGTATGGATGCTCAATCACCACTTGTCTCAAGCAACGATCAAGGCTTGCTACTGATGGTTCCATCCAAGTAATGTGGCCACGCAAAAGTATAAATGTTCATATGATTATACAAGGCTCTAAAACTAATTTACAAACCAGATAGTGGTTATTTTTGGCCTAGGTAATACTCTTTTAAAAGCCAATACTCTCTAGCGTGGGTGACTGCAATAGGACTCTCGGCAGAGAAGAAGGGGGTCCAATCCCCAGCAGTATTGCACAATTGTTTGTTTGTGATGTTGATTCTCTCTCTCTCTCTCTCTCACACACACACACACCATGCAAGTCTCTTCTATGATACAGCTGTTTCATGTTTGCCTGTCCGAGTGACCCCACCAATAAAAAAATGTAAAAATAAATTAATAAATTGAGGAACTAACCCACTCCATGGTGAAACCTTAATTTTGTATTCTATGATTCATGTACCCGCTGAGTAATTTCTCTGACCCACTCCAAAGGGGATTTGAGGATGCTTGGATAATTAATCAACTTTATGTAATGACACTATCTCATAATCATGTGGAGATGACCAAAATTCCAATGTAGGCAGGTGTCTTTCACTTTTTTATTTTATATATCACAATGTAAATGCAGTACAGTGCTTTAAGGATACTTTTAGTGGATCTTGAGTGCTCAATACCTTATACTAGAAGGGCCAAGTGACCATATAACATATAAAAAAAATAAAAGTTGGACAAGAGGATAGGTACAACCAAAGGTGAGAAAGTGATAGGCTACCAAGTCTCAATACACACTAATTTTTCGTCAGTGGATCCCACCAGTGGGCCATTCCCAATAAATTTTAAGGCATGGAATATGAATTGCTTTTGGTAAATCTTGATGGATATCTTGAAAATGGACATCACAATATCAAGATCCCAACAGGAGTGGGAGAGGAAATCATATCTCAGCTTTCCTCGGAGGGGATCGAGAGTTTGGGTCAACTGTCGGTCTCTTTGTCCATTTCTTTTCTTGAAACTTCGAGGAGAGTAAGTGTAGTTAGTTCGGAGTTGGGCCGTATTTTTGTCTTTTTCTTTTCCTTGTTTCGAAACCAGCGTGCGAAACAAGAAGTGGGTGAGGGGAGACGTCGTAAACAACGGCGGGAGTGGAATCCTGGTCTAACGCTTGCGTCCCGAATCAACCATCATCGGGCAACAAGGAACCAAAAGCTGAAGCCTTGGATATGGTGATGATGATGATTGTGAAAGTTAAGGTTTTTTATTTTTCTATTCAGGTACAATGCATCTGAACTAGATTTCCCTACACGTCTCTTTAAGGTCCATGTGAAAAAGTTTTTCTTACCCTCGTTTTTTTCTCGTAAGTTGCAGATAAAACGCCAACGCCCCTGTTTTAGGGTGACTGCGGCATCTATCTTCCGGGTTCATCCCTTTTCCTCTCCCTTTCCTTTTATATGCAGTGCCGTATGGAGTGGTCTATTCTCCACGGTATACTCCGGTCCCGAGTGGCCAAACCCAAAAAAGATAAAACAATGAAAAGAGAGGTAATGATAAGATACAGAAAGAAATGAATGTTCCTGCCCATATCGCGTCATCACCCCCATATCGCGTCATCATCATCCTACGCTGGAGATAGATCCTCCCTTATCTGTTATAGTCTTCTTTAAGGGTGGCAATTTGTGTTGACAGGTCATGTTCGTGTGGTGTTGAGATAAAGGTATACCATATATGTATCAACCTCAACCCTCTCAATTTATTAGGTTGTATGATAATTCATGTTGATGGGGCAGATTTGTGTCATGTCAAGCTAAGGGTATACAGCTATATGGGTTAAACTGAACTTGACCCATTTATTAATCCTATTGAAGCAGGTTGACCCAAAAGACAGTTATAATCAACCCTAACTCACTAATTGGTGTTGGGTTCGTGTCCGGGTTGGTGGGTCATGTCAAACATTGCCACCTCTGGTCCTACTAACATCTTGGCATAGATATGTGGCAAAAATAAAAATGTTTTTCACTCCTCATGATTTCATTTTTACCCCATACCGCAGGCATAGATGTGTGGCAAAAATAAAAATGTTTTTCACTCCTCATGATTTCATTTTTACCCCATACCGCACTGAAGTTAACGAAACTAATAAATATGAGACGATCACAGCTATCAGGATAAGATACATAACATAACCTACATTAACGTGTATCTATAAGTAATAAGACATGTATACAGATTTAAGATTCCTCCAAGTTTGGTTGGAATTTTAAATTTTTTTTGTTACTGTGTCATGCATTTTGAGAACAGTTTCACGATAATGCTTACTAACTACAAAGGATCCTAATATTTATGTTCTACGTACCTGGGTTTCAAATCAATCTTCAACTAGTACTGCAAGATTCAGGATCCTCTGCAGTAAGTTTAAATACACTAGAGTACAACAATTTTCAAAATGTGAGATGTGCACAAAAATTTTAAAATAATTAAATACTTGTCACACGTTAATGTAGTTTAACTTACTGCAGGAATCTTCCTGAGTCCTAGTGTAACCTAGAAGCAAACCCGTGAAATCACCCCATTTTTTCAGTTTTACATTTCTAACCCTATTATTAGACCGGTTGGGGTTGGCTCTGCTTAGACACCATTATGGCCTAATCCAAAATTCAAGATTTCATTAATTGATCTACACATTATTCTTTTCGCCAGATCTGGGTTGTTCTACATTCCAATTATTAACCGGTTTGGCTCTTTCAAACATTTTCCAAACCGACAAAACTCGGTTCAACTAGTTTCCTAAAAATGTTCTCTTTCAAGGGTCAGCAAACTAGTCCTCATTCTATATTGGCGGGTACACTAAACTAGTTCTAAGACTACATGGATTACAAGTAACGTACAAGAGTTAAGAATAAAATAAATGATAATATTGTATTGAGAAGAAGATTATATATGACCGGTTTAACCTGAGGGGCGGATTGTTTAGAGTTGGACTGGATAAATGAGAAATTGTTTGTGTAATTAGATTTGGATTATGTATTTATCTTTTTCACGTTTGTTAATTTTGGAAACGTGAAAAATATCATGAAAATACTTGATTTTATGAGGACTAGCGATTTCCGGGCGTCTGGTTGGATATGGATTATTTCTATGGCTTTTTTCTTTATTCGCACAAAATTTTCTAGAGAATGACTTTGCAAGTTTTGCTGATATACAGCTTGGATTTGGTAGAATTTTCTAAGTAGAAAAAGGGTATACGGGACCCATTAATATTATATTAGTTTTTGAAAATATTTTTCTGTCCTCTTTTCCGTGTGACCAAACCCATTTCAGATACCAAAATAATATTCTGTCCAGATGCACCATTCACCCCCTAATAAGGAGTGTGGGTCCTTGCAAAAATGAATGGTGAACGGTGCATCCTGGACAGAGGTTCCTTCCTCTTTCAAAAAGTTCAAGTGTCTTTTATTTTTAGAAAGGGAGCAAATGTCCTGTCCAGGTTTGGTGTCCATGACATCAGGGAATGTCATATGGAATAAAATAGGCAGGGGTTGTTAGATGATGTATTGTTATTTCAGTATTCTACATACATGTGCACTCTACTATAAACTACAAAAGTTACTTAAATAGAATAAATGA
>JAOXJP010233130.1:0-10364 GCA_025762735.1 Platanus orientalis | reverse complement strand
GAGCTGGATCTGCGAATTCCATACACATTCTTTCGAAAAGGAATGTAAAGGAGATTCAAGAAGCCCTTCATACATGGATCTAACAGAGAATCCTTTCTCTTCATCCAAAGACCACAATATTTCATCCATAAGATCCCTCTCCCCCAAGACATAACTCTCCAAAAGGTTCAATAAACGACTCATCTCCTCAATTTCTCAATCATTTAAGTTTCTTCTCGGTTGGATGTTCTAGGAGCAGAAACTCCTAGACCTAATCATATGATCTGCAACCAATCCTCTTTTGTTTCCAACAATGGCATAGCAACCTGGGAAAATGGTCCTAAGACAAACCCTCTCACACCACCGATCATGCCAGAAACTGACTCGATCACCTTTGTTGATTTTGAATTTCACAAACCTAAAAAAGAAATCAGCCCTTTTACATATATTTTTCCAAAGACTGCAACCTGAGACTCTCGCAAGAGGACGACAAGTCCAACCATAGTGGTCCTCTCCATACTTAGCCGCCACTAGCCTTCGCCAAAGAGCATTCCTTTTGGATCCAAACTTCCATAACCATTTGTTTAAGAGAGCTCTATTGGTAATCGGAAGAGACTTGATTCCCAACCTACCTTGGCATTGCGGCTTGCAAACATCCTTCCAACTCACCCAATGAATTTTTCTCCCATCCTCACACGAATGCCACAAGAAATGCCTCAGAATTCTTTCCAACTGCTTAATAACAGAATGAGGCACTTGAAAGAGGGAAAAAGCATAAAGGGGGGTGCTTGTCAAAACGCTCTTAAGAAAGATCAACTTACCTCCTTTAGAGAGATACCTCCCATTCCAATGGGATAGTTTCTTACTCGTTTTCTCTATCACCGAATCCCAAACACCCAAAGAAGAAGAGTTGGCATGAAGCGGAAGGCCCAAGTAAGAAATAGGCAAGGGGGATATTGCACAATCAAGAATCTCAGCTAGCCTTCCAATATTTGGAATGGTCCCCACTAGGCTTAAAGTCGATTTATTCCAATTCACTTTCAACCCTGAGACAGCTTCCATAATTAGTAGGATGCACCTTAAGTTTTCTACCACATCTTCCTCTACCTTTACCAAAAGCAAAGAGCCATCAACAAACTGAATAAATGGGATTAAAGGTCCTGACCCATTTGGAACAAAGGATTTTACTAACCCCACAACCTCTGCCTTAAACATCATTCTTCCCAATAAATCTGCCACCATAATGAACAAATAGGGAGATCAAGGGTCCCCTTGTCTGAGACCTCCGCCACCTCTAAAAAAAACTTTTGGGTTACCATTCACCTGAATAGAGTAAGAAGGAGAAGAGATGCATATCTTCATCCAATTCCTCTACTTACAACCAAACCCCATCTGCTCTAGGGACCAGTCAACGTAGCCCCAATTCACATGGTCATACACTTTCTCCATATCCACCTTGCAAATTACCCCTGACCACTTAGTTTTGGTCATAGTATCAATAACCTCATTAACCAAGAGAGAACACTTCGTCATCTGTCTACCTACTAGAAAAACATGTTGGGTGTCTGAAATGACCTCCCCAAGAGATTCCTTGAATCTAATAGCCAACGTCTTGGCCAACAACTTGTACATACAACCCACCAGGCTTATTGGTCTGTAGTCTTTCAACTCTACTGCCCCTTGTTTCTTGGGAATGAGCATAATGAAAGTGGCACTCAAACTTTTGCACCAACTATCCCTGGAATGGAAATCTTCAAACACTACCATAATATCTTTGCTCAGGAACTCCCAACAAACCTTTAAGATCTTTGTAGGGAATCCATCTAGGCTGGGCGCCTTATCCTCTTCCATGGAATTAAGGGCAACAATCACTTCCTCCTCAAAAAAAGGTCTCTCCAACCAACGTCTCCTCTCATCAGTGATCCTCTCAAAATCAACCCCCTCTAGAGTCGGTTTGGAAGGTACTGGATTAGAATACAAATCCCTATAGAAGGATTCCGCCGCATTCCTGATTTGCTCTTGGTCATAAATCCACTCCCCTGCCACTTTTAAACGGTTTATAGTATTGATGGATTGATGCCAATTGGCCATTTTGTAAAAGCATCTGGTATTGTGATCCCCCTCCTTAAGCCAAGAAACTCTTGATTTCTGTTTCCAGAAAATTTTCTCTATTCTCAACAATCTTTGATATTCCTGCTCAGTCAATACCTTATCCACCTTCTCCACTTCCTCCAAATTAGCAACCATCTCTTTCCTTTGCCACATGGCAATTTTATGAAGGTATGCTTCTTTTCTAGAGTCTAGCTTCCCAAACTCCTCTCTCTTCTATCTCAAAATTCGAGCTTTTATCAACTTCAACCGTTGGACAAATTTGAAACTAGCAGAGCCTTCCTCCACCTCAACCTGCCACCAGTCCTTCAACTTCTTGATAAACCCCGGCTCCTCCAACCACATGAGTTCAAATTTGAATGGGTGAGGAGCTGAAGGAGGACAAAAGGGCCGAAGGATGATAGGGATGTGATCGGAACCTGGGTTTGAGAGAGCTTCTTAGATAACTGTCCTGTCCAACTCTAGCCAATTATCAGTAAATAGAAATCTGTCTAATCTACTGCTACTCCAATTACTTTGGTTACCAGACCAAGTGAACTAAGACCCCCTTAGCGGGAGATCTACCAAATCAAAATCCTGTATGAACTTGGAGAACATTTTCATCTACCTGGTAAGATGATAAGCCCCCAATCTCTCCTCCGGGTTTCTAACTATGTTAAAGTGCCCCGCTATACACCAAGGAATATTCCAATCCATACGGGTCTTACATAAATCCTCCTGCAACACACCAAAATCCAACTGATCACAAGGACCATAAACCCTGGTAAAGACCCACTTTTGATCTTCCCCCTTCACTTTACATAAAACAAAGACTGAAAACTCTCCAATTCTATAGTAAAAAACCTCTAGATTATTCACATTCCAAGCTACTAAAATTCTCCCTGCATTTCCCACTGACGGCTTGTGGACCCATTTATAATCCCTCCTGCTCTAAAGCTCAAACGAAATTCTTCTGTCAAGTTGACCGTTTTTGTTTCCTGAATGGTGACCAAATCAATCTTCCACATCTTCGAAAGATCCCTCACACCCCTTCTTTTCTTCTCCCTCCCCAACCCCCTAACATTCCAAGAGCAGATGATTGGCTTCATCATAGTCAACCGATGTGGTTTCCCCCCTTTGACCCTTTCTCCTACTTCTCCCTTTCCCCCTCCCTTCATAAGTAATATCAGACTAAAGATTTTTTTACCTCCCTTCCTCTTCGTCCTTCACTAGGCTTTTGATAAATAGATTTTGGTCGTCTTAGGTTCCAGCTTCTCTTACTTTCATCTCCCAGAAAAAATCAACTCGCTGCTCTAACTCCTTGAAAGAGTACCCTAGTCTCCCTTTTACTTCTGCCACTTTTTTTATCATCTAATCAGATCGATGACGGGCCGGCGGGAGCAAAAGTATAGGCTCCACTTCTGAGAGAAGATCATCATTTTCTAGACTCCTGTAGATTTCTCTCTTCGACTAAGAGGTAGCCACTATTCCATCTGTTGAGTAGTCCCCCCACTTCTTTTTGCTCGTACCCCCTTCCTCCGTACTGTGAACCAGATCCCCTCCCACCTTGTTCCTAACTAACACGATCGGGTTATTAGCATAGTTATCTTGAATATCATCCTCTGACCGTCCCCTGCTACACTCCCCTCCCAAGACGTTATACCCTATACCTGTCCATCCTTCGTTTAGGAGACTGAATGGGCTCCCCTCAGAGTCGTCATCATCTATATCCGACTCGATATGTAGCATAGTGGCTTTTCCTTTACACAATTGCATCATGTTCTTGCCTCTAGGTCGATTGCCCTATCCGACTCGATAGGTAGCATAGTGCCTTTTCCTTTGCCCAATTGCATCAGGTTCTTACCTCTGGGTCGATTGCCCTCCCCCTCCCGAATAGATATTCCTTTCTGACCAGGATATGTGGCTCTTTGATGAGCTATTGACCTCTCCTACCTCCTTTTCCCTTCACATCCACGCCCAGATCCCTTGTCTAACCTCCTTAGGTTTTCCCTAACCTCTTGCGCCTCTCCTTTATGACCTTTCCATGTTTCGTTTTTGTCAGCAATAGTTCGTTTCTGTAGTATACTGCTAGAGAGGTCATTTTCTTTCAGCTTCTTACCTGAATCGCAGCATTGACGAGAGATTATTTTGTCTGAACCCTTGATTGATTGTCGAAGTCGAGCTTTCTCCTTTTCCATAGTCGCCTACTCTGGGTTCTTTCCCTTTGATTTGCCAATCTCCCTCAGATTTGGGATTCTTATATCGGGCCCAGGGTTGGAATCGTAACAGGGGCCCTTCTCCCTAATGGGCTGATCTATTTTCGTTCCCCCAGGCCCATTTAATAGACCCCCTATTTTCGGCCCAGGAGGATCCAACCCCTTCCCGGTCGACTCCCGGTTCAAACCTGAATTCCACCCACGGTTCACTTCCTTTGTTTTTCCTTTTAGATCCGGCCCATTTTGACTTCCCTTCTGAGCCCTAAATCCTCACTGTCGGTGACGATTTCTCACAAGTGATTCAAAATTTGAATCAAATCCATCCCACCTTCCACCATCACCATCATCATCGCTATCAAACCCCTAACTTACCTGATGGTAAAAGCTTATGTTACGTTTGCTCTTCCTGCCTTATTTTTCTTCCTTTTTCTTCTCTTCTTTTCCACTTCCTCTCTTCTTCTCTCTTGTCACAAGGTTGGAGTCATTGCTTTTGTAACCCAATCCCCCCCTTTCCCTTCTTATTTCATTATTAACTGTATTTACTATAATACCCTTCTTTTTTTTGGTATTTCTTCAGTTAACCCATTTTTCTAACCATTTTACAAAAAACTCCCTAGTTGTCGTGTCCTAGAAGTATCCTGACGTGTCCTTGTCGTACCCCTAACGTGTCCCAAAAAAATTATTATTTTTTAATCCTCTTACATGCTGAGGGCACCCGTGCAAAAGTATCCCAAGCATGTCTGTGTTTGATATGTGTCAGACATGAACATGTCAAGGTTTTTGAAGTATCTGTGCTTCCTAGATTAGATGCTTAGAAACCCATCCATCAAAGGAAAAAAGTACAATTACTGAATTCAACTGCTCAACTCAACCTTATCCCAACTACTTGGGGTTGGTTAACAAATCCTAATCCACTATTCCATTCTATATAGGACCAATCAGTAGCTTGTGTAGGACCTAAACTCTTAATTTTAGCTGGTTCCCCACCTTCCACTCCATGGTGATATCAAGGTTATTATTGAGTTTATCTTTACAAGTTCCTCTTAGATGCATTTTGACCCTTCAATCAGGAAGTTTGTTTACAGGCCTCCATTCCCTAAGATCCATGTGTTGTGTATAATTTATGCATTGTAGTCCATATGTAGCTTTCCTTAGCCATCTAGGACAAGTGACTGAGTCTTTATTTAAAAAGAAAACTCGAAGGTCAAAGTCTGTGTCAGGAGCCAGCTCATTGCTGGGCCAGTCTTCCCAAAACACTCTTTTACCGGCTGACATGTCCAGCGCTCTTCCATATCATCGCCTTTGTGGGAAAGGAGTGCATGGAAGAGGAAGGGGGGGGGGGTAGAGTCGTGGGGGTCTGCAAAATCATCACCCAAGCTGCAAAACTCTCGCCATCATACCCAGTATCAATCTCAGTAGAGAATCCAAATTTTTAGATTTTATCTTGATTTGACCAAGCTCCAACATTTACTGTTAATTGAGCCATCTCCACAAGACCTCCATGGAGGTCCCCAATGGTTCTGATTTCAAAAATCATCTCATTTTATAGATGGAAAGGCAGTTCCACAAGCCCTGTTCATGTACCACCCTCAGTGCCTTTCAAGTCCAGTGCATTGTATGAAGGGAACTATCTATGTAAACTTACAGACCAATATTATCTGCATAGTAGTGAAGTGTTGTGGTGCTACAAATTAATGAGATAAAGGCTGTTATTTGACATTATTTTCATATATGTAATGTATAGGACTATGCCTCTAAACTGATATAATGCCATCTATTAGTAGTTATAACGTTTGTTAAAACTGTGTGTTTCTACATGGATATTTCGTAGCACTAAAAGTTACTACTACTGGCAGCAATGATTAAATAAAACAAAAAACACCTGATTTAAGGGATTAGTTGTTTTTGTTATCCAACAGTATGAAAATTGGAGTGCTTTTAGTGGCATTGATCACTTTTTTTTTCTTTAAATTTGCATGTGTTGATATTCAATTCTAAGTGATTTTGCTATTGTTTCAGATGTTTCTCTATTTTATTGGTTCATGTATTTTGTTGGATTATGCATCATTACTGAGACATCTACTTGGTCATGTTTATAGGTTTGCGGCAGAGGTTTTTCATGACTTACAGGAGCAAGTGCTGGTCACGGCTGCTAGAAGCCATAAAATGGTGGTTCGTGTACAACACATTGAAGCAGCACTTCCTCCACTTGAGAAAGCTGTTCTAGCACAAACAAGTCACATACATTTTGCTTACACAACTGGTGTGCCTCTTGTATCGGTGGTTGACTTTTTTATGTCATTTTTGGTGATTAATGAGAGATTTTATTAGAAAAAATAGAAAGAGAACATAGAATACACTTTAAAGAAAAGGAAACTTGGACATTACAATTCAAGACTCAGGCAATGAGTTTCCTTTAAACATTGAGGACATACCAGCCCCCCTTTTAGTTATAGAATCAGCAACTTCATCTGTGATTGACTGTTATAGTTATGACACTAATAAATTCTTTCTAAGATCTATGGTACTGGATTACTACTTAATATGAGTCTATGTGGTTACAAGTTTTCATTTACTTGTGCAGTTTTTATTCGCTTACTCAAAGAGTATTTATTTCCACCATCAATCTCATTACCAGCTCTTATGTCACACACTTGTTTGTGTTTTGGACTTCATAAAAATATTCTTGTGTGTAACTGTAACATACTTGCATAGCTTGATTACAACTATATCCTTGCAGCATCTAATACCCCCATTGACACATTAATGTTTGTATGTTACTTTATATAATTTAGTCTTATGCCCACATAAATGCCTCAGTATGGGGGCAATGGGTTGGATGGGATTTCATGATACATAGAACTTTTAGATGATTAAAAGGAAATATTTCATTCAACATAATTTGGCAGGTCTTTTTTACACAAATTTATTGCACACAGCTCAACAATGCTTACACAAGGAACTGATTTTTCCAATGAAAACCATGAAAGGACAAGCAGCATATATAGAAGGGAAGATACTTTGAAAAAATGTGAAAAAGAAGGAAAGTTTTTATTATTATTATTATTATTTTTGATAAATGATATTTAAATCCTGGAAACAATTATTGAGATTGGGATCATGGCAAGGAACTACGTATCATGCTTCATTTACATTTTTATTCATTTGGTTGAAGGCTATCTGGACAACATATCTGCCCATGAAGAATTTGGTAATTGTCATTAGCATACATATGGAGGAACAATCTGGAATTGCCATCATCATTATCATTAGGCCTTGTCCTACTCCCAACTATTTGGACCCGGCTACATGGATGCTGTCTCATACTCTCATCTCTCCTTTCTATTTGAGCTTAAAATATGTGGGAAGGTAACTGAACCTTGAACACCATGCATAGCTTGATGACTCATGGTTTGATTCAGTATCTCAGTCCCCATGATCTTCTAGAGCTTCCAATGGGACTTATCCCAATAGTGCCTGTAAGGTGCCACACAGCTCTTTGATTGGATCTCTATGTGCCTCCACATAAGTGGACACGTATGGGTTGCAATTGTCTTGAGTTGAGTCCTTGTTTCTCTATTACTGAATTCAAATTTTGATTGCTTTAGTTATTCTTAATCAATTAGTTTTTTACCCAAAAATAAATTAGTAGTTGTGTTAAACTAGGATTAGATTTTTTTTTCCTTTTACTTTTTTTTTTTCTGGATAAATGAAAGAATTTATTAATTCTTGAGAGCATCCTTTGGGAACCTGGGGTTGGCCTCCTGGTTATGGCTGCTTATTAGGGACCATTATGGCTCTATTATATGTGCTAAAGGAGGGCTGATTAGGAGAAGTGATGCTAATCATGCTGAACCTATTGGTCTGCTTGAAAGCTTGTGGATGCTCAAGAGTAGAATATCAAAGTTGCATTGTGGAAGGGGATTCCAGAATAGTTATCAGCTGGGGGATGGGAGACAAGGTGGGTTTGTGGAGATTGCGGCACTTTATCTGTGAAATCAGAGACTTGACCAAGGAGCTTAAGGTTATGTTACAACATGTTCCACGTGTTCAAAATTTTCTGGCTGATAGGTTGGCAAAGTGGAGTGTGGGGCAGTCATATGCCGGATTGCTAATGTAGGGGACCATATGCCGGATTGCTAATGTAGCTCATTTCCTTTTCTTGGTGGTCTGTTTTATGTAGCTTTCCCGGCTGTCATGTAGACTAGTTTTCTCTTTTTTTTAATAAAATTTGTTTGCTATTCATAAAAAAAATACAAAGAAAAAATGTGAAAGGAAAAAAACCCACCCACATGAAGAAAAAGAAAAAAAAATCAAAACCCAATAATATCGTCCCACTCATTGACTAAAGAATCCCTACTCAAAGAAGAATTCTTCACACAACTGGAAGACTAAAATATATGAGATCTTTGGCCTTGAGAAAACTCTAAAGCTTGGTTTATCATAGTTGTTGAACGTTTGTTGACTCCCTAATCTCTCTCTCTCTCTCTCTCTCTCTCTCTCTCTCTCTCTCTCTCTCTCCCCTCCCCTTTTAATGAAGATAAAGTTCTTGGTTCTTCAATGTTATCCATCTCCTTGACCTTGTCCAAGCGCATCCTTTTCTTTACAAAAATAATCACAAACTCTCCTTATTCCACTCTTTTAACTTCTTCTTTAGGGCTTCTAATCTCAAACACACTAGCAAACTTGGAGAACCTCTAAAGGTCATATTGTTTCACTCTTGCTCCACCAATTTGATAACTAAAGCGAGGAAAACCATATCTCTTCAAATCTAAGCAATCTAAATGATTCAGAAATAACAAATTTTATTTGAAGAGAAGAGGCAGATTTGAGTGTTGGATCTAGGATTTCTCAAAATGTCTCTTATTGGCTCTCACTAGATGACCCTTGGTTGGAATTCCAACAAAACTCCGATAGAGCATTCTAGTTTCTAGCAAGGTGGCTTTCTTTGCTGAAACACCATTTTTAGATGAAATAATATCTCATAAAAATAGTCAAAATTTTCGTGTATAGAAATTGTTGATACAATAAGTATGTGGAGTTTTAAAATTACAAATATATGTGAGAAATTGCCAACAACTTGTCAATATCTCCAATTTGTCGGGTATTACTGATGTATTGGATTGTGCATTTATTAAAATCCCATAATTTGAAGAAGCAGGAACAAAATTTTACCAAACTAAATTTTTAGAGTTTACAGCTTGAGACTAAAAACACCCAAACACATTGTTTCCGTCAAATTTCTTGGATTTGGATTTGGAGTAGACAAGTGACAAATAACAAAAAAAAAGGAACCCTTTTTAAAAATATACAATGAGCTCAACGCCCCACCTAGCTATATAAATCTAGCCATGGTTCCCATCTGTAGCCATCTAGCTATCAAGGTTATGGTTATGGCCCACTAAGTTAAAGGGTAAAAGAACTTCTCTTAGATGGTAACAAGTCATATTTTCTTGACAACACATATGTTAGTCCCCTAACAGTCTCTTACATTCTATAAGTAGTATTTATTTATTTTGCTTTTAAGTACTGAGTGTGTAATCAGATATATATTAATATTCCCTTAAATTTCATTGAAAGTTAACACTTTTAACCCAAGATGGCACCAACTTCCACAATTTTTCCACCAAAACAAAACAATCGAACAAAACTTTTGTACTTCCCCATATCGGCACAACCCAAAAAATTGAAATGTTGATGGATCACCTATTGATAGTAGGCAGTTCCCGAACATGTGTTCTTAAATATAGGGACTAAGCAGACAATTGATCTTATTCATTCCTCTTTCCAAGCAGGGTGTGGCAAGAGATTCTTAAACCCTTTAATGTGGTGTGGACCTTCCCTAGAAAGCTTTTGGATTTATTCCAAAGCAAAGGATTGGAGCTTGGGACAAGTTAGGGAACCTCCTCCTTTTGCAGCATATATACATATATATGTGTATATACACACACACACACACACACACACACACACACACACATATATATATATATATATATATATACACACGTGTGTGTATATATACACATATATGTATATATGTATACATATATACATATGTATGTATACATATTGTATATG
>JAOXJP010233129.1:2500-5000 GCA_025762735.1 Platanus orientalis | reverse complement strand
ACTAATGAATGCCAACTGGAAGAACTCACTTTCCTATCGTTCAGTAGGAGATCCCTTCTTGTGGCTTGAAAATGATTACCTGTTGGGGAGAGATCTTTCATTCTGCGGCTCAATGAAGCGAATGAGGAAAGGTTGGTGAGGAGGCCGCTCATCCGCCGATAGGGTGAGGAGCCAACCTTTTTTTTTCGAACATTATTCCGGCCAAGAGTTCACATTCGTGTGGCACTAGTACTATACTAATGGATTTGACCATTATTCCACTCAACATTGGAGGGGGGACCCTTTCTTCTTTTTCGGATGGGACAGCGATGCCGTTCAAACAATGATAGTTCTCTAAACCCCCCCGAAAATGCTAAACAGCGCTTTTCCCTTCGCCTTGCGGGGAGGAGGTACGGTACCTTAATGTCTATTTCCCGATAGTGAGAATAGACCACTCGAACGAGAGCTTTGCCCTTTCTTTAGCCCGCCCTCTCCTCATCAGTTGAGTGGTTTCACTCCTTTCCCTCTCCAACCTTATTCATTCTATAGGGCGAGTCCGGCCTAGCAGTCGAGTAATAAGCTCGATCTGGATCCGAAATGGACTATGGATCTCGATCTATTGGTCTATGCGGGATTCGCCCCCCTCTCCAGTCTCAGTTCTGGTTCGAACAGATCCCTTTCAGCCTTTGAATTAGCTACTACTACTACTGATGAATGAACCTTCGCTGCACTCGGCCGGCAGAGATGGCAGGGAAGGGCATTTCTTTGCCGTGATCCCCACGTTCAGCTGTTAATCCGTACCTATCCACCCGATGAGCGATACTCTGTTCGATTCCCCTTTGATCCGATGCCTACTACCTATCATAAAGGCAGCCAGCAGTCCATGGCTGGCTGACATATCACGGTTTCACCATCAGAGGGAGGGGATGGAAAGAAAGGAGTCGATCACCTAGCCGATCCCGAATAGCCCGATCTTTATTTCAACCGATCCGCCGCCTAAAATATTTTTATTTATTTATTTATTTATTTATATGGAAGATAGTCGGCCCACTTCTAGCCGTTCAAGCGATTATGCCTGTTCTAGCCCTACCATCCGCCCCTATCATAATAGAAAGGGGTACTTTCGAGCTGATCTGTAACGGATCAAAGCGACCGTTAGTCGGGCTGATCTGTGATTGGTCAAGGCGACCGAGAGGACACGTACCTCCTCCATATTCCTTAAATGGGCAAGACTCGGGTACTGCATGCGAGAAGTATAATTGTTTACTGAACAACTACATAGATCTTGATGGATTTTGATGATATGGAGATCATTACTCCACCACATAAGCCATCCCATGAGTATACATGACCCCACTACCTGTATAAATCGTACATCCCGGGAGTAGGTCAAAGCTTTATATAAGATAAGTCAAAAGCTGGAATCCGAGAGGACCCCCTAAGAGCGTCTTGTAAACAAATTATTCGATCTGGAGATCCCAGCAAGGCTGCCGGAGACATCACTAAACCCAGGGATGTCTCTTGCAAAGAAGAATTCGTAGAGAATTTCCCAGAACCCCAGTCCAGCCTACCCGACTGATATAATCTAGAATCCACTCTCCGCACGGTCGAATAGTGACTGACCCTATTTGTATGCGCATCCACACGACGGGCACGTTCCAAGATCTCCCGCAACGAGAACCTAACACATGGTTTATTGACAGTAAGCTGATTAAATAAATGGATCATAGGTTGGTTGAATATTTAGTTCCGCTTAGGCTACGTGTTCTGTTCACGCGCTACTAAGCCGCACACAGGATCTTAGACGAACGATCTTAGACAGGTTTCGTCCCCTTTCGGGAACACCTTCTTACTAGGGGCTAAGCCTGATGCAAATATACCGAAAAAAGAAGATATCTATGGTCGATTCTACGAAGAGTAGATTCGCCCCTTATGTTATGGCTCGTCTCGCGCTTAGTCACTCGCGGGATTCGGATAGGAGAGCAGCAAGTCTTTTCTGAAAGAACTCGCTGCTCTCCCCCTTATCTTATATAAAAATAAAAGAAAATTGATATATACGATACTAACTCTTTGGTTGGATCGGACAGGGACTTCTATAAAGATCTTTCCACTCATTCATCATACTATAAGTCGAAGTCACGGCATGGGGGGCTCGGAATAAGAACGAGAATCGGTGTCGTGGTGGTGCTACGAGATGGCGATTTATCGTATAGAAGAATAGATCCGCGGACCTATTGATTGACCATAGATGCGAACCGATCGACCGCTATCTAAGAGAAGATAAGTAGTTCTTCTATCGTTCAAGGGGAGAACATGTAGCGGCTTGCCTAGATCTCGTATTTCCCACGTAGTCCGTCGGTCAAACCAACGATTCTCTTCTCAAAGTAATAGATAGAGTCTTTTTTCTTTTTCCGGTATGTAGCTCCGCGAGCTAGGAGCGCATCATCGGGGCAGGGCGAAAACGAACATAGGATCATCATCATGGCCCTCTTCTTGTTTCTTTTGTTTGTGTCCGGTCCGT
>JAOXJP010233128.1:0-10365 GCA_025762735.1 Platanus orientalis | reverse complement strand
GTATTCAATCTTGATTTTCCGAGAAATATTTGCTAGTTGTCTGTCTCTGTCTCTCTCTCTCTCTCTTGATATATTGCAATTCGGAAACAAAGATACAAATTTCTTGGTTTATCAGGGTCTCTCGACAACAGCCTATGTTGTCTACATCTGGGTTTAGTTTTATTCTTTCACTGATTCTCTGGATCCTAATTAACCCAAGAATTTTTTTTTTATTTTTTTCTATAAAAATCTATTTTTTATCCTATTTTTTCATGTTTTGTTCTCATAAACAGATAATCTTTGATGATGTGAAATGAAGGAAAGAAAAAAAAAAACTCAGATTTTTTTATTCTTAATTACTTTTCAAAACCCAATTGAAACACAGATAGATTGATTAACTGGGTTTCTTTCTTCAGCTTTTGGGTATCGTTTTAATTAATCTTTAATTGGTTTGGGTCTTGATTGCAGGAAGAGGCGGCCAAAGTTGACATGGATGGTCACCTTCCAAGCATTTCTTTGTGGGTTATTTGGGTAAGTCATTTTGATGGAATAAACTTCTATAACAATCTCAAATGATTTCTAGGGTTTGTGGTTTACAAACTTGGTAGTATTAGTTCAAGAAGCCCTAAACGAGGAAAATTTTTAGGGGAGAGCCATACATTTGTATCAACGTCGGCATGGTAAGACGAGCAACCAGAAGCAATCTTTAAGTCCATAAGAAAGGTTGTCATTAGAAAAAGAATCAAACCGGCTGCTCCGGTGGACGGGTTGCATTACCATCTCAGTGGGGCTATGACACTTGGTGTTTTCTGGAGTACTGCAGAAGCTAAAATACCACTTCTTTGAATCACTGAATTATTTCTTTGTTGACTTGTTCGTAAGATAAAAGGACATTTTTTCTTAGTGCATGTTTGGTTTGTGATGAGCTGTCTTAACTTTAATGCCTTTTTTTTTTTAATTTAGGGGAACGTTGGCTCAAAATCTATACGTGGCAAGCTTGGCTTTAACGTCAGCAACATTTGCTGCTGCCATGACAAACCTCATTCCTGCTTTTACGTTTATAATGGCCGTCGCTTTTGGGTAGTCATATCTTCTTTTTAACCCCTTTTTGGCATCCATCCAAACAGGAACCAAGTGATTTTGAACTTCCAGAGGAATCACGACCGTCTGATTAATGGAATTTCATTTGTTTGACAGGTTGGAGAGGCTGGCGTATCGGACGGTGGCGGGGAAGGCTAAGGTGGTGGGGACACTGATAGGCATAGGTGGGGCAATGCTTCTCACCTTCTACAAAGGCGTGGAGATCAACCTGTGGTCAACAAACGTTGACCTGATACATGACAAGGGAGGAGACGTGGGAGCAGCATCACACGTACAGTCTAGTAGTAGCGTAGCGGGCTCATTATTGGCTGTTTGCAGTTGTTTCTGTTATGCAATTTGGTTGATAATTCAGGTGATTTTACAACCAATATTTTACATGATATACCCAAATTACCCCGCCACAAACTATAATATACACCCTCTATGTTCTTAATCAGACCAAGATGAGCGAAGGGTACCCTTATCATTTCTCAAGCACGGCTTTGATGTGCATAATGGGATCAATCCAGACCGTTGGATTTGCTCTCTGCATGGAGAGGGACTGGGCCCAGTGGAAACTGGGCTGGAACATCAGGCTCCTCACAGTTGCTTACTCGGTGAGAAAATGGATGGATGGACGGTCCTGATGGTTTTTTTTTTTTTTTTAATAATTTTTAATCTTTTGATTCAATCTAAGGGTTTGTTTTCCCTGTTGTAGGGAGTGTTAGGGTCAGGGCTGGTGGTGGTATTGATTGCTTGGGGCGTACGTGTAAGGGGCCCACTATTTGTATCTGTTTTTAACCCTTTGATGCTTGTTCTCGTGGCGATCATGTGTTCCCTTCTCCTCGACGAGAAGCTCCATCTTGGAAGGTTTGTAAAACTACCCTGTTTACCTTAGCCAAATAATCAGCTGCAGTAAATTTTGCTGTAGCTTTTTGTAGCTGCACAAAAAGATAAAGGCCTATGTTAAAAGACAAAACAACCCATTTTAAAAGACAAAAATACCCATTATTTTTGGCTGTGCTACAAAAAGCTACAGAAGTTTTTTTGCTACAGCAGGTCTTGACACGACCGACCGAATTACTAATGGCTGTGCATGTAAATGTGTAACGCAGCATGATAGGAGCAGTGTTGATAGTAGGAGGGTTGTACGTGGTGCTGTGGGGTAAAGGGAGGGAGATGAAGAAGATGATTCAGCTGGTGCCGTCGAAGAGCTCAAGAGATATGGAACACATCGAGGTGGTCATCGCCTCGTCCTGCATTGATACTAACTGTAACTATAAGATTGGAAATGTCGATAATTCAGCCAGTGAACCCATCGATTCCGGTGCCAATTTGGAACCAGGGAAATCCGACACCAATGAAGGATAATAATAATAATAATAGTAAGAAGAAGAAGAAGAAGAAGAAGAAGTGGTTGTCTCATCACTCACTGTGGAGATCATGTTGATACTTTAACATCTACAAGTTAACTAATATGTAAATTTATCGAAAAATAGTGGCGCTTTTCTGATTTTAGAAGCCCATTGAATCGGGTGTTTTGTACGCCACCACACAAAAGTGTTGGTGATACAGAAGTAACAGGACAGTAATAATACAAGTTCTTTTTTAAAATTTATTTATTTTTTGTCCAATAACATCAACCACTACAGCATCTCGTACAATTTTTTTTTGGATAGGTACATACAATTTCTTCTGTTTCTTTAATCGTATTATTACGTGAAGTAGAGTGTGAGTCTAGTTGGGGCATGATGGAAAAGAGATGGCTTCTATCAACTTTTGGGTACTGTAGGATCTTGTTATTTTCCCTGAAATTATGGAAGAACGTGATTAAGTACAGGCTAAGATTAGAAATTACGATGTAAAAACCAGTTTGAATTTATAGTTGCAATCGTAATAGGCTTACACTAGGTGTCAATATTGAGCCTATATTTCTTAGTCGTAGTTTGACTAAGCATATACAAGAGAAGATGTCATGGTGCTTGTTATTTGATGATGATATGTCATGGTGTATATTGTTTGCTGACGATGTTGAGTTGAGTAACAAGATTAGAGAGGGAATAAATGCCAAGTTAGAATTATGGAAGGATGTTTTATAGTCATCTTGTTTTAAGATAAAGTCAGATAAAAACAAAATGTATGGAATGTAAGTTTAGTGAAATTAATAATAAAAATGAGGGCATAGGTAAGATTGATAACCTAGAGAGAACTTGGAGTGGCCGTTTTTGCTTTCTCGATTCAATCATGCATAAGGAAAGAGATTGTAGATGACATTGCTTATAGAATAAAAGTGCATGGCTGAAGTGGAGAGCTATTTCTGGAGTGTTGTGTGATAAATGAGAATACTTATTGAACATAAATATTTTTTAGAACTAAGTGAATCTCATTCAAAACATTCATTACACTTTTAATCATATATGAATATCTTTACTCTTGATCACATATAAAGGAATACAAGTCTGATATCAATGGAAAACAAATCATAACATGCTTGACCCTTTTAAGGCACATACAAACTAAGAAGTTATGAAAAATGAGAACACTGTTTATTAGAAGAAAACACTTTAAATAATGTTTAAAAGACCTTACATAAATTTATAAAAGAAAAACATTACGATTAAGGAAGTTACATTAATCTCTAGTTTTTGAAAAGACTTGGTTATAACCTAACCTTTCTCCAATTATAAATTGATTTGGAAATCATTTTAACAAAAGAAATAAGGATGTAGTTCAATCTTTTGAATTCTATTACAAATCATGGAAGCAAACCATCAATTTTCTAAGAACCTAACTGACAACACACACACACACACACATAAAATCACTTACTAAATCATAGCTTTTAGCACAAGAATTCTAAGAATCTAACAAAGAAAACCAAACACGTGTGCATCTTGTATAACCAGCTAGTGTTCACACTTTCAATTTGAGAAAACAATCTCCACACTTCGATTGATCACACAAAGAAGAAATCTCGTTTCCTCTTCTCTAAACTCTTCAAATTCTAGCCATCACTCTCTTATCTTCTCCCTTTCACTTATGTCCTTAGATGTTTTTTTAATAAGAAACCCTAAATCTTATTTCCATTTTTATATAGGCCTCTCATAAAATTTTCTATAAAATCACAGAAAAATTTGCATATTTAGATTTATAATGATTCTGCCCTCCTGATCAATCAGGATCTTTTTGATCGATCTGAGTCTAATTAATCAAGGCCTTTCCAATCGATAAGAAGTCTGATTAATCATAAAAATGATCCTAATCAATCGACATGAAGTTAATTTTCTTTTGTTAGTTTTCAGGACTTTTGATTGATCAAAACCTTTCTGATTGATCAAACTTGGAAATTTTCAGTTCTTCTCTCTTTTCACTTTTTTTTTTTTTTTGAAACTTCATGTACATCTCTTACCCCTACTCACTTATGTTCCTTTCATGTTCATTATCATGTCAATTGAATAGAAAAGAATTATAATAAATACAATGCATTTAGAAATTTTTTCCAGTAAATGTGGGGTGTTACAATCCCCCCCTCTTAAAATAAATTTAGTCTTTAAATTCAACTTACCTTGGTTGTGGAACAACTATGGATATTTTTCCTTCATTTCCTCATTTCTTTCCCAAGTTTCCTTTTCATCCGAATGATTGCGCCATAATACTTTCACAAATGGTATCACCTTTGTGCGCAAAATTTGTTGATTCTTATCAAGAATCCCTTGTGGCTGTTCTTTATAGGACAAGTCCTCCCTAATTGGTATTGGTTCATATGTAACACATGCGATGGATCACACATATACTTTTTCAGCATTGCCACGTGAAGAACATCATGAATATACGATAACCCTGGAGGTAGTGCTAACTTGTAAGCTATGATATCCACTCTCTTCAAAATCTCATAAGGCCCAATAAATCTTTGCTCTAATCTGCCATTTTTTCCGAATCTCATGACACTTTCGTTGAGGATATATTTAGGAATACATGGTCCCCAATTTGAAATTCCATCTCTCTCTCTCTCTCTCTCTCTCTCTCTCTCTCTCTCTTTTTGTCTACATAACTCTTTTGTTTGCTTTGAGCCGTAAGTAGTTTGTCACGAATTAATCAAATATTCTTTGTAGTCACTTGAACAAGTTTAGGTCCAAACAACTTTCTTTTACCTACTTCTTCCTAACAAATGGGTGATATGTATTTCCTCTTGTACAACACTTTGAAGGGAACCATCTGTATGCTAGCCTAATAGTTGATGTTCTAAGAGAATTCAATCAACAACAAATGGGCATCCCAATTACCTTTTAGATCAATAACATATGCCCTTAACATGTCTTCCAAAGTCTAAATAGTTCTCTCCGACTAGCCATCGGTTTGAGGATGGAAAGTTGTATTGAAATTTAACCTTGTTCCCATGGCTTTCTACAAACTACGCCAAAATCTAAAGGTGAAACACGGATCTCTATTCGAAACTATGGTGATGGAATTCCATGAAATTTCACAATCTCACTAATATATATTTAGGCCAGTCTTTCTAATGGTTAAGAAATCCAAATTGGCAGAAAGTGGCTAGACTTAATCAACCAATCCACAACCACCCATATGGCATCATGTCCCTTATTTGTCTTAGGCAATCCAATCACAGAGTCCATGAAAATGTACTCCCACTTCCATTCTGGAATACTAAGCGGTTATAATTGTCCAGTAGGCTTTTGGTGTTCTGTCTTAACATTTTGGCAAACCAAATACTTGGACACAAGCCGACCATCTCTCTTTTATATTGTTCCATCAATATACACCCTTGAGATCTTAATACATCTTGATATTGCCCGGATGAATAGTGTATGCGGATCCATGGGCTTCCTCCATGATTTCTCTTTTCAAATAAGAATAATTTAGGACACATATTAATTTGATTTTCAAATCGTAGCACACCATCATTTTAAACTCCAAAATCAGTTCGATTGCCTTTCTTCACTTCTTCCGTGATTTTCACCAATTGAGGGTTAGAACCCTAAGCATCCTTCACCTTCCCAATAAGTGTGGGTTGTACTCTAAGACATGTAGTCATACTGACTAAACTATCCGAAGGCTTTCTATTCAACACATCTGCCATTGTATTTGCTTTCCTTGGGTGATACAAAATTGCACAATCATAATCTTTTGTCAGCTTTACCCATCTTCTTTGTCTTAAATTCAATTCATTCTGTGAGAAAAGATATTTCAAAATGATCGGTGTCGTTTTCACATATAAATAATGTTTCCAAATTTTGAATGCAAAAACCATTGCAGCTAACTTCAAATCATGTGCAGGGTAGTTTTGCTCATAGTTTTAGGCTGTCTAGATACATAAGCTATTACCTTCCCATGTTGCATGAACATAGAACCCCTACCCACTTATGTTCTTTTCATGTTCATCATGATATTAATTGAATAGCAAAGAATCATAATAAACATAGTGCATTTAGAAAAATTTTCATGTATATGTGAGGTGTTACATTAATAGTATCACACTAGTCGATGAAGGTAAATTATGATGTGATAGTAACTTATTAACGTAAGTAGTGTTGTAACAAAGAAGTGCAGTAAAACCCCTGCTTCGAAGAAGTGTAGTAAAATCAATACCAACAAACTAATGAATAAGGGAGTAGCTTGGTGATCATGTATCAGAAATGCAAACATATGCATGGTAACAACACATAATATATATGCTAACATATATACAATAAAGTACCTTACTTATCGACTGATGAGGCATCTCGTCAATTACTATATTTAACAAAACCCACATTCATGCCTCTCTATCCTGGATACCAACCTTCATCGATAAAGATTCTTTAGCTTATTTCCCAACCAATATAGTATTATTCTATGGTGCATAGTATTTTGGAGGGATCCAATGTAGGCAGTTAAAATTTATGCAAAGTATAAATAAGGGCCTACAACCCTTTAAAATTTACATAAAGGTTCTCAATGTCATATATGGGCTCAAATCCACAAATTAGGCATCATGGCTTGAATGACTACTTTTGGCCTAGGTTAATCAATTACCCATAGCCATCAGGTTTAATTACTCTACATAAGCTGGCCATAAACTCAAGAGTAGTGCTTGAATCACTATAAGTCTCTCCCATAAAAAAATTCAAATGAGATTAAAATAAATCTCTTATGGGGAGCACAATCTAGATAATGATTGGTTAGGAAGGTGAGAAGTTTTTCACTCACTGTAAGTCTAAAAGTTCATGTATAACCAAGCTTCTACAATTTAAGAGATTTTATAAATCTTCACAAATGCCATTTCTAAAGAGAAAACACAAGGTTTGAAATGAAGGAAATTTACATTGACACATACTGAGTACTTAGTGCATGACTCTCTATAGAGGATAATGTCACTAAAAAACCTCTTATAAGAGAAATAGCTCTTCATAGAGTGAAGAAACTCAACACATCCCAAAAGTCTAGAAATATGTCATCGAACTCATCTTCATTGTTGATTATCAATCAAATGTCTACATTTGTGTAAAGGGTTTAAAACAATGAGTTATAGTCCACAATCTCTTCTTCATAAATTTTGATGGCGTATCGGAAGATGGGCCTCCCTTTACACCAACCAGATGGTCCATAGTCATCCCTGGTCTTCTATAAGGCGGGCTCTACACACACAAGACAAGGAAGGATCAAGGAACTAGTGTTGGCGGGGTGCCGACTCTAGCTCTTCAACGGTCAAGTTAGAAAGAGCGGGGGAAACTGTAAGAGGAACTCTCTTGCTAGGGCTTCTAAAATCCCATACCTAGAAGATAAAACAATTCTCATATTTATAGGTCCGAGCTAGGGCGTATCAAGGTGAATCTTGTCAGTTGCTTTTCCCCCCACATTATCGCGTGACACTGTTGCCCTCATTCTTGGCCGTGTCCCTTCTGTCCTTTCTGTCATTTTTTTTCAGATTTGGCAAACCTGCTGATGATTTGTTGCAGAGGCCATGCGATTCGTGTAATGGTTTTTAGGTGAGGTTTATCCTTTAAGCTATATAATTGGGGTCTTGGGTGGTATTAGTGTTCCAACAAAATGGGTAACCAGACTTTAGGGGGTTGAGGGTCTTAGGACCCCCTGGGGGATCGAGTGACCTTTTGGGTCTCGGGTGTTTCAAGTTTTGGTAGAGATTTCTACGGGATACTGGGGACCGAAATTTGAGTCTCGTGGTTCCTTCGTTGAGGGCTTAGGTGAATACGTCCTTGAGTTGAACATCCTCGGGACCCTCCAGGACATGTCACCTACGGCCATGAATTGGGCAGGCTATTGGGGTTTGTTCTTAAGGTTCTAGGTATGATCTTCCCCATCAGTTGCCCCCCTATTCCGGGTCCAAGTTCACAATGACCAGGAATATAAATCGCTTATAATTGTTATCTGTCACCTTGGTGCGAACGGTGCGTCTCTTCAGTTACCGAGACAGTATTGACTAGGGATAGTGCTCATGATAGCCTCACATTTAATGAGCTTAGGTAATTGAAAGTTGCTTGCGTTAATCATGGGTCATATCAGCTGTCATGTCGTTTCAAATCCCACTCCATTTGACAGTCGAACTCAAATGTTTAAACCTTGTTGAGATTTACGCGTCGCCTCATTTCCCGGGTCTATTTCGCCGATCCTAGGATTCACGACATGTGTAGGGTCGAGAATTCACCGTGCATCCTATAAATACCTATTTTGGTATTTCTCAGGTTTTCTCTATTTTTCTCTCCTTCGTCTTCAACTTTTCACTACCGATTGTTTTTGGCGATTCCTGACGCTTCCTAGTGTTCCTACAAGCTGTAACTTGAGCCCTTGCATCCCAGCTATTCATCTCTGGTGGCCTATTTTTGCCTGGCCGGTAGCTATCTGCTATACTCCGGTCTCCTCGTGTTTGTACTTTCTCAAGGTACTTTTCTTCTTAGGTCCCTCATTTTTGTCTATTTTCCTTGCCGACGTTGGGCGTTTCTTTCTTCTTATTGTATTTTCTTAGTTTTTCTTTGCTTCTATCGGCGTGGTCGGTTTTTTTTCTTCTGACAACGTTCATTTTACCTAGTTTTTATTATTATTTCCTGCGCCTACTCTTTGAATAGATGGTGTCTAGGGATACCATCGATAGGATGGTCGATGGGGCCGACGACTTCTTAGAAGTTCGGCAAGTTCCCTCGGGGCAGGCTACCAAGCTTGCTTCGACTAGTGCTAGGAGGGTGGCTAGGGAGATTGTTCTCGAAGAAGATTTTAAGGCCACTCAGTAAGTCTCTGAGTTGGGGGTGAGGACTTTCACCTGGTACTACACGATTTATCAAATCCTTAAGGGGGTAATTCTCACAGCCCCGAGGGAGGCCCGGGCTTTTAAAGCTCTAGGAAATAGCGTAGCACTATATGAGCAGGCCCTTATAGTGGGCCTTAGGTTCCCGGTTCCCTGGTTCCTCAAGGAACTGTTGCTTTGTCTTGGGTTGGCGCTCGGGCAATTAATGCCCAATGCTTGGCAGATAGCCATCGGGTCCATGGTGCTGTGGGAACTGACCTTCCAAGGGCAGTACCAACTTACTGTAAGTGAATTATTTCACTGTTATGTTGTCAAAGAACACGAATAAGGATGGTTTTTCTTTGCTAGTCGGGACCTACCGATGACTCTGGTGACGGGGCTCCTGAGTTCGTGTAGGGGGTGGAAGACCCGATACTTTTTCATCTTGGGTGAAAACTGGAAATGCCCATCGGGCGAGGTACCGGAAGTGAAGTTCAATCGACGTTGGGCATTAGTCATCAGATCGGTAGGTAAGTGGTTATTCTTATCATCGCTTATCGTGTGTACTTTTATTTTGTTTTTTGTTTTATACTCTGTCTTTGACTTGTTTGTACCTTCTTTCCTTCTCCTTTTTATATATATATATATTATATAGCCATTGAAGCAGGCGAGGTGCATGACGACGAGGAGGATCTTATAAAGAAGGTCGTGAACTTTCTTATCCACACCTTCTTAGACCTAACCACGCCTGCCCGACTCTTTTAGTGTGGGTTTGGTCCTGACCCTTCTGGTAATGCACCCACACCCCTCCTTTCCCCTCTTTCTCTTTTCTTCTTCTTCTCTTCTTTATTTTTAATCTCTAACCTCGGGTTTGTCTTTGTGCAGCGATGAAAATGGATAGGCGTTATTTTGGCAAGACTAAAGAGATCAGGGATGCAACCCGGGGGGTAAAGAAGGTTGCTTAACCATCAACCACCCGGGCGGGGGCAGTCGCGACTTCGAAGAAGAGGAAACGCCCCATTCCTCCTGGGGAACCTTCTAAGGCCGTTGCTCCCTAGACAACCCCGATG
>JAOXJP010233127.1:0-10365 GCA_025762735.1 Platanus orientalis | reverse complement strand
TCATTCACCCATTAACGGTTTTAAGCATCCAACTATACAACGTTGTTCTCCTCATTGAGGTGAACATGAACCCATGTGAACCCGCCTCAAACAACTTGTGGGTCCTACTTTTGTTTTGGCTCAAACATGCTCACCCAGTCAAATTTTCAATATGGGCACACAAAATTTGGGTGTTTCAAAGTTGTTTTCCAACATTTGTAGGTGGGGTCTCCTTGTAACTCGAAATCTCCATTATAGTGGAAGCTTCTTCATCATTTTTGCCCATGGATGAAACCAATAATGCCAAACCACATAAGAGTTGGTATATTTCTTGTTGTTTTTCCCGTTTCATTTCACATCGCCTTTAAGCTGAATTTGATGCATCTATAATAACATAAGCCCATCCTAACAAGGAATTAGGCATCTAAAGGATCACAAATACGATATTTTGTCACACCCACTTTCCCTGTGAAATCTAGGACACCTCTTATGCATTTTTCTCCATTACATAAATGACCCAAATAACATCACTAATCTTAAGAGAACTATGCAATACGTGGACATAAGACTTGGTTAATCTTGAGGTCTCCTTATATGGTTGAGATAGCTAGTTGGGACTTTTCTGGCTACATCAATTGATCAAGATCATTATTATTTTCTATTAGATATGCTTGGAGTCGTGGTGGAACTTACTTTCTTCAAATCGGGGCACTAGTTCTTCAGTAATCATGCATTTTATCAAAAAATATTTCATTAATCACACATGTACATGCGCATGCCACCAACTTTTTTATATTGAAAAAGAAAAGAAAATAAATGTTTTGTGCAATAATTTGTATTTTCCAATGTATCATGTATTTAAGGTGGTGCATAGGGTTAGAATTATACAAACAATTTTCAAATGAACAAATTAGATACCCATAAAAATTGTATAAAGGGTGTTTAAATGCCTCGTGATCCTCTCCAAGTTATTAAAGTTCAGGTATCATTAAGAAGATTTCAATGATTGACATTTAGCATGAAAATAAACCAAAATGAAAATGTGTATTCAGTTTGTTCGTATTTTGTATATGTGTTGACCAACAAAATCTTCTTAACATTAACTGAATTTTAAAAATCTGGAGACTATAATTGTTTGTTCAAATGAGCATTTGCTCCCTATTTACAGAGGAAGGACTGTGTTTGCTTCCCTTGAAAATGCTAACCTTCATTGGGTGTCAAGGGGTGGATACATTAGTGTCGAAAAGTGATTTACACTTTTTGGGGGGATGCTTATCACTTTTCAGTGTTGATAAGTCTGCCCCCTGATGCCTAGCGGAGGTTAGCATTCTTCAAGGGATGCGGACACAATCCTTTGTGTTATTTATAAACGCACAATTTTCAAAAATAACTAGCTGTGAACCCCTGCAAATTCACATGAACAATATAGTCTTGGATGTACTTTTAATCATGTGAATGGAGTTTTTATTAAGTTGAAAAATTGGAATTATTTTAAGCAGGAGAAAATGATAGAAGATATAACTTTTAGTTGGGATGGAAAGAGATTTAAGTTATTAAGAAAGAGGTACAAAGTTACTAATTTAAAAAAAAAGTTTTATTTGAATATATATATATATCTTATAGAGATAAATAAATAAATTGATCTTTCTGAAAAATAAAACATTTGAAATAATAATCAAAATTAGATATGTGCATGGACAAAGCTCAGTTCAGGCCATGGTAGCCCGCTATAGTAATTGAAGGTTCAAGCTTAAAAGTTTTTGAAAACTTTAGGCCTAAGCCCGATCCTAATTATTTTATCGGGCTTTGGGCTGGTTGAGATAAGCTTGAGCTTGACCCAAACAAATGTGTAACCTTTATCTTGGGCCCAGACTCTTGTCGGGCATAGCTCGGACAATGCTTTTTCAGAAGTATGCTCAGGCATAGCTCAGACAATGTTTCTTTTTAGTTAAATTTTAGATTGGACCGGATTGGGTTCAGGCTAGCCCGAGCCCATGTACACCAAAAATTAAGAAATTAAAGAGACATTTTGTAGTAGAGAGATAATTTATGAATAAGAAAAAATTATTGAAAAAAATGTTTTTACGTAATACAAATTTAAGATGAATAAATTATGAGAGAGAAGAGATTAAAGACACTTTTGAGGTAAATAAATAAAATATAAGAATTTTCACCAAAAAAGAAAAAACAAATATAAGAATGATAAAACACTCATGGAAAAGACATTTTGGAGTAAATATGGTTTTAATTACATATTTAAGAAACCATGTAAAAAAAATTGATTTAAAAATTAATTTAATATGAGAGATGTTAGAGATAATACTTAAAAAAAAAATGAAAGATGAGAGATTGACATATAAGGAGATGATGCATTAATTTTTTTCTTTTATTAGAAAGAGAATTAAATAAATAATTTAGGAAACCATGTATAAAATAAAAAACATTTCCTATATAAAAAATTTAAAACATACATATTTCTATAAAAATTCTATATATCTATATAATGGGATTTAGGCTTTGGGACCTTAGCATTGGGCCCTTAGGCCTTAGGCTAGGTATTTCAAATCAATTCTGTGTTGACTGATGCTGGGCTTAGGTTTGTCTGGCCTTGTGTAGAATCCTAAAGACTATGCATAGGGTTAGGTTAACGAAACCAGCTTACCGTAGCCGAGGCCTAATTGGACCAAGGCTCTGTCAAGCTTAGTTTTGGGCTAAGTCTTTTGGACCAATTTTTAGGTTGACCTGTGCTAGGTTCATGACTCACAAATACCTTACCTTATCCAAAGCTTGATTAAGTCAGGGCCCCAATTTTAAGCCTAAATTTAAACTTGGGATATGTTTAGCTTGACCTTGGTTTAGCCTAGGGCCCGACGCCTAAGTCTCTCTCTCTCTCTTTCTATATATATATATATATTTGAACTATACTTAAGTTTATTTTAGTTAAAAAATGCAAGAAGATATTTGAAAGCAATTAAAGATTTGAAAAAAAATAATAGAAGATAAATTATGAGAAAATAAAATTATCTAAGTTAAGAGAGATAAGAGTTTGAGAGAATTTAGGAGAAAGGAAGAGAGGTCCACGTATATTATAAAGATAAATTTAAACATTTTTGGAAAGTTTTTATTTCGAAAGAGATTTCAATATAATTAAATATATAAAAAAATAAATCAAATTTAATAAGAAATTAATTGGAAAAAGAGGATATTATTTAAGTGAAAGAGATAAGAAATTGAGAAGATCTATGAGAGTGTAAAGGGGTTCATGTATAGATTTTAATATAATTAAATGTTTGAAAACATCAATTAGATTTAGTAAGAGCTAATTTGGGAGAAGATGATACGCTCTTATTATTTAAGTGGAAAGAGAGAAGAAATTGAAAAGACCTACGAGAGAGGTAGAATAGTATAACTATAATTTAAATAAATTTCATATTTGGAGATTATTATTACCTCTTTGTTAAGATTATTTAAATGGGGAGAGGATAGATTGAGAAAATGTAAGAGAGAGAAAGAGAGGTCCACATGAAAGATTAAAAATTTTTCTTAAAGTGAATGATGATATCAAAAGGGATTTTGGGAAAATATAAGCACATTTTTGATAAGAGTGTTTACGTGGATGAAGGAGGAAAGGGGCCCGAGGTCATATATATATATATATATATATATATATATATGATTACAAGTCAGTCCGTGATATAAGAACACGGTGGACGTACAAATTTCTGGACAGAACATTTGTTCCCAAAAAGGTCAATAAAGCAAAAGAAAATCCCCAGATTGTTTGTTAATGTGTAAACTAACATTTTTGCCTTCTTTTCTTGGTTTGATGCGAGTGTTAAAAGTAGTGTTTGGGAACGCTTAACCTTAACAAGCACATTGATTCGAACTGCAAACGAAAATCGAGTTCTCACTTCTCATACCCAATTCAACACGACGCAGGAACTCTCTCCTCCTGGCCATTCTCTCCGACTCCGATTCTGATTACGTTTCCTTCATCTGCATTATCAGGGTTTCGATTCCTGGAGAAATTCTCAGATTCACGTTTCTGCCCTAATTTGGTCGAGAAATTTTCACTCTTTTGATTTCTTCTGCTCAGTTGAATCACAGAATCCCATTGTTTCTCCATGCAGTTTCGCTTTTTTCTAGGGTTTCATCTTCAGGTAAGCTCTGTTATTTGATTGTTTTTAACGGACAGGTAGTTCATAGATGGGATTGGTTTCTAGGGTTTTAGGGTAATTAGGAGAGCTTCGAGGTGCGGACATGGGTGCACTAACGAGCAATCATAAGCACCGTGATGACTGGTTTGGTTTGAGTCGTAATCAATCGTCTCCCTATTCTTCGGATTTCGACTGGCGAGCCGATTTTCGCATCTCGAAGAAGCCCAGAATTTCATCAGGGCATTCCAGTCCAGAGCGGTCTGTATCTTCACGGATTACCGCCTCCAGAATTTCTCAGTATCCGGATCAAATTTCGCGTCTCCGGAGAGAAGTTCACGCTCCTTGTAGGGAAAAAAAGTTTCTTCACTCAGCGAGTTCGGTTAGAGAATCCTACCCAGAGACTGATCGAGTTGGTGAGAAGCAAGAGTCAATTGATGAGATGGGGAATTTTCTGAATCGTCGATATGATGAGACGAAAACTAGTGCGTTGGCTGTTTTGCAGCATCTGATAAAGGGCAAGGCACCTGTGATTGATGTTGAAGCGCAGTGTTCCAAGGATGTAATTTCTGACGATTCGAGCGTAGAGGAACTTGAAATATTGGATGATGAGCGAGAAGGGCGTTCTGTGGTTTCGGACCAGAGGTATCGTGAGGCCAATGGTAATGTCTCTTTGCAGGATGCCCATGCAAAGCGTCTGGTTTATGGATCGTCTTTTTTGGATGAAACTGATTTTACCCCGAAGGTGGATGATTCGGGGAAGATGATGGACTCTCCGTCTGTAAGTGGTGAAGCAGAGGCGATGGGTCTGCCTGCTTATAAAAAATTGCTCGAGTCTGTGAAGAGATTGAATAATCCTAAATTGAGTTTCTTGGGTTCTCAAATTAAATTTTTTGAGACCAAGCGGTCTTTCTTCTCAAAGCTTTTGGCAAAGAAACCAGAGGAGGTAAAATGTGCTTGCTACTTCTGTTTACGTAATGTTCTTCTTTACTTATTCCCTTGTTTTTTCTTAATATCAGTTTGATGATTTTCAGGATGTACTTCCGGAACTTTTTGCTCCTCTTAAGGATGACGAAAAGGCTGAAGTCTCTCGTGCCTTTTCTGGTTCCAATAGGTATGAAAATGTTGGATTTGTTGTTCCATTAACTGGCATAGCCATGTCGGTGATATTGTATTGGGTCTTTAATTGCGCAGGGGGAGGGTCTTAACTACACACGAAAATTCAAATATTGAGATTACAGGAGAAGTCTTGACGTGTTTGAGCCCAGGCGCTTGGCTGAATGATGAGGTGATTTTGTTGTTTTTATGCCCAGTATTTACTAAAGTGTGGAAGTGCATGCATGCATCCTTTCTCCTCTAGGATTAAATTTGCTACTTGGTGAAAATACAAACATTGATATTTGTTTTATGATTTTCAATGCACTAGACAATGTAATAAAATTGTGACATTGTTTCTTTGGTATTCATATTCTTTCTTCTTTTTAGTTATCGAAAAAAAATGTTCTTTCTTCTTTTTTAGGTCATTAATCTCTACTTCGAACTACTGAAGGAAAGGGAGAAAAGAGAACCAAAGAAATTTTTGAAATGCCATTTCTTCAACACATTCTTCTATAAAAAGGTTGGTTTATTTGCTCTGGTCAACTCTCTTATATATCTTAATTGTTGTTTAATAAATTATATATGTTTTTTAATTCTCCATTATTGGACATTGTTCATTCAGTGAATTTTCAATTGGGATTCACTTGTATTCCATTAGGGGCTCCCCTGCTTCTTGGGATGTGTCTCTTATGCATTCATTAATAAATTCTTCATCGAACATTGTTCTATTGATCCACATGTCTTGATGTAATAATTTTTATTTTATAAATTCACTAAATGTTCATTCTCCATTCATGATCAGGGAACATTCTTACTTGACGTTAATTCTAAGAACATTCCTGCTGTATTTCTGATGTTGTTCCAATGTCCATACTTCTTGTTATGTACCCTGATGCAATTTGTAAAGCTCACTGGTATTGATATTTTTTTTCCTGGTTTTATGTCTAGTTGTATAATAATGTTTATGACTTTAAAGCTGTTCGGAGATGGACTACCCAAAGGAAGATTGGGTACGGCCTTGTTGAATGTGACAAAGTAAAGTTGTTATTCCTCTTCTAAGTTTTTTCTATCTTGATTATTTGTCAACTTGTTTAACCAGACATGGAGTTCATCTTAATAGTGGCTTTACTAATATCTGTGCAGATATTTGTTCCTATCCACAAGACTGTACACTGGTGCTTGGCAGTTATCAACAAAAAGGATGAAAAATTCCAATATCTTGATTCACTTAAAGGCCAGGATCCCCAAGTGCTAGAAGTGCTGGTATGTTTGGTAGATGCGTTTCTTTGAAGCAAATTTTTTTATAAGATGTTCGAAATGTATGCAAGGAATTCAAATTTGTACTACATTACCTAGTTTTTCAAGATCCTTATCTTGCAAATTAGTTGCTTCATTGTTTCTTCTTTTTGAAGGAGATATAAGGATTTCATTAAGAGGGGATAAAAAAACACAAGTTCACAAGGAAAGTGAACGAAGCATAAAAACAAAAGAAATCAAAAAAGAGAGACAAATCTACTGATGCGGGGGCAATCATGAGGAACAAGAAGAAATTGGATGACCATGGGTAATTAAAGGGGTACAAATTATAAGGGGTAGTTTAGGATTATTTAATTTGGGTTTTATAATGTAATAAGTGATGTAGGATAGACCCAACTTTCAATAAAAGTTCCAATTGATGTTGCGGAAGTTAGGACAGATTTAAATCAACCAAGAATAGACTATATGCAAACCCAATTAATCACCAACTTTAAAGGAACAAAAGAAAGTATCAAATAAAGAATACGAGAAGAATTAGAGGGGATTAGAGAGTTGAAGTTATTGAAGAATCAAGAGTCTGTAAAGAAGAAGAAGAAGAGATAGAGAATCTTACGGCTGAATGTGAATTGTATTATCTCAATCTTTGTATCATACCATGGTATTTATACTAATACCTTATTTAATATACCATACATATAGTCTATGAGAGTTATGGGTATACAATACCCTTATGACATAAATACCCCCGACTACATATAGGTATCATCTCTAACACTCCCCCTCAAGCTGGTGAATAGATGTCTACCATTTCCAGCTTGTCAATCAAGAACATAAAGCGTGCTCTATAAAGGCTTTCGTAAATGTATCGGCAAGTTGATCTTCTGTCTAAATGAATGGCATATATATATTTCTCTTCTTGAGATGGTCTTTGATAAAATAACGGTCAACCTCCACATGTTTAGTTCTATCATGTTGTACCGGGTCACGAGCAATGCTTATGGCTGCTTTATTGTTGCAATAGGGACTTATAGGCCCTCTTGTTGGAAACCCCACTTTTGCTAAAAGTATTCTTGGCCACAACAACTTGCAAATCCAATAGACCATAGATCTAAATTCAACCTCTACATTTGACCTTGTAATTATTGATTGTTTTTTACTTCTCCATGTCACCAAGTTTCCTCCAACTAATGGGTAACAATACCCTGAAGTAGACTTTCGATTCGTTAATGAGCTAGCCCAATCTGCATCAACATATACCTCAACTCGATGATGACCATGTTTTTTTGTATAAGACACCCTTTCAAGGACAACCTTTTAAGTATCTGAGAACCCTGTATGCAACTTCCAAATGATCCTGAGTAGGAGCATGCACAAATTAGCTGATTACACTAATTGCATAAGTGATATCCGAACGGGTGAAGGACAAATATATAAGGAAACCCAACCAACCTTTGATATCTCCCTACATCTATGAGCCTCTCACTATCATTTTCTCTTAGTCAGTGGTTTGCTTCTATGGGGTTAGTGCAAGGTTTGCAACATGTCATCCTTGACTCTTTTAGTAGATCCAATACATATTCATTTGAGAAAAACAATGCTGCTAGTTGACCTGACAACTTCTATTCCAAGGAAATATTTCAACGAGCCCAAATCCTTTATTTCAAATTCTATTGCTAGACTGTTCTTAAGTCTTGCAATCTCCAAATCATCATTCCCTGTAACTGCAATGCCATCAACATAGACTATTAGGGATATTGTCTTGAGACCTGATGCTTAATGAAAAGTGTGTGGTTTGCTTGAGTTTGCTTATACCCTGTTTTTACTGTTGCAAGTTTGAATCTTTCAAACCAAGCATGTGGTGGCTGCTTTAACCCATATAATGCTTTTTTTTTTTTTTCAATTTGCAAACCTTGCCTTTAGCACATGGCATATGAAACCATAGTGATGTAGCCACGTATACTTCCTCCTTTAGATTTCCATATTGGAAGGTGTTCTTTACATCAAATTACAATAAGGATCATCCCTGGTTTGCTCCTAGTGATATAAGGACTCAAACTGAATTCATTTTTGCCACCGGTGCGAATGTCTCTTAATAGTTATGTCATAAGTTTGGGTGAACCCTTTTACGATTAGCTTTGCCTTGTATCTGTCCACAATACCATCTAACTTGTATTTAATTATAAATACTCATTTGCAACCAATTAATTTCTTCCCTCTGGGGAGGTCAACTAGTTCCCATGTTTTGTTTCTTTCTAACGCTTGCATTTCTTCTTCCATAGTACTCTTTCATTTCGGGTGTAGAATAACCTCAGATACATTGCGAGGAACAAAAATGGAAGACAAGGCAACAAAAAAACTGCAAAAGGATGGTGAAAATGCATGATAGGAAGCAATATTTGCTATTGGGTGTTGGGTACGAGTCCTCACACCCTTTCTAAGAGCAATAGGCTAGTCAAGGTCTATTTTAGGAATGGGAGAATGGACAAAATAAGAATTATTACTTTTCTCAGAAGCTGGCTTCGAAGTAATACTCTTGGAGTGGTTCATGAGAAGGTAGGTGTTGTTCTTGTACATCACCTTACTTCTGTGCTTGTACATCATCTTGCTTCCTTCACCGGGTGTAGTATTGGAGTTCTTTCTCCCCATTTTTTCTATCACTACCTCTATCAAAATGATATATAGGAACATGAATTGACGATGGAGCCAAAAATGACAACTCTTCACTTCTAGATTGTCCCCCCTAAAGAAATGTCCTACCAGACAAAAATAAATGAATGGATTCATAGAAAGTGACATCCCTTGACACAAACTTGCGATGAGTGGGGGGATGATAGCACTTATACCCATTTTGATCAACTCTATAGCCTAGAAAGACACACTCGAGTGCCTTAGGATCTAATTTGGAACAATTGGATTTAAGTATATGAGCATAGCAGTTGCAACAAAATGTTTTAGGAGGAAGAGGAAACAATACAAGATTAGGGGATAATACTTCAAGTGGCGACTTATACAAGAGGATATGAGAGGGCATTTTGTTCATGAGGTAAATAGCTGTTTGAATGGCTTCAAACCAAAAAGTCCTAAGCACATTCATAGTGAACATGATTGCCCAAGTAATCTCTAGAAGATGTCTGTTTTTTCTTTCTGCTACCCCATTTTGTTCAGAAGTCCCCGGGCATGTGGTCTGGTGAACAATTACAGATGCATCAAGGAAGGATGTTATGTCACGAGAAATATACTCCCTACCATTGCCAAACTGTATGATGTAGACAATTATTTCCGACTTGTGTATGTGCCACGTCACAAAAGAACACGATTTAAAATTATGTAATTTTGTTGTTTTTTTTTATGAGTTAAGAGGGTTGAACAATAAGGCAATAAGTGCCAAGTCATTAGGTCCCTTAGTGGTCAATTTTTGGGTTTAAAAATTTAAATATGTGGGGCCTACAAGTGGCTGTTCATACAACCCTCTTTAGAGTCCTTTTGGATTTTAAGAAAATAAAAAAGGGGCCCACATGGACTGCTAGTCGTACAAGGAGTGGGATGGATTTTATTTAAATTTTGAATTCAAATGAGACCCACACACACAGACTGTACAACCTTGGAATTCCCCTTAAAATAAGAGATGTTGAGAAGATTTGGTGGGGTCCACAAATCCTCCAAACCATGAGCAACAAATCTGCTCACATATCTTATCTTATTTAAATTAAAAGTGGGGCCATTACAACTAAGAATAGTGGCAAATAAAGGAGTCCTTTCTTTTTAGGATTCTAAATGTTTTAGAAGTTTATTAGAAATAGGAAGTCTTAATTGATTAGGATTTTATTTCTTTTAAAATTTTGTAAGCCTATTTAAGGCACACGATTTGATGAATAAA